>JBBELK010001245.1:0-226255 GCA_037783545.1 Henricia sp. BOLD:AAB3569
CCCCCAGAAGGAAGCAAGGAAGATGGACTGACGGCGGACAACTACCAGCAGTACGCAAGTTTTCATCGGAGTTGATGCGGTTAATATTTAGTAGTCTAATATATTGTTGTAAAGTCTATAAGTGAAATTTAATTTCAATAAAGTTAAGATCTCTAACCAATAATAGTTGCCAGGAGTCAACTATTTTGGAGGAGGGGCATATGTGATGACGTCATTAAGTATTCTCAGAAAGTGTGGAATGTATTAACGCTATAAGGTATTCCAAGAATTGTTTACTATTGTAAGATACTTTAATTGTTCTTTGGAATATAATATATCCTTGCCCCTTGGAAATTGGAATGTAAGCTATGTCATAACGCCTATATATTGTGGCCACCACACCATACTCAGTGTCTTGTTCTGTTAGGTGTGGTGGTGCACCATTGTCGATCAGTACTTCCGGAGGCCGGCAACGGTAGTACTGTCTTACACTTTATAATGGTTGTGTACCTGCTGTTCGTACTGTTGTAAATAATTAGGTGATCGGGCCAACAGCCCGATCACCTATTACTCTCGTACGATTTCTTTGTCTTTTTTTTAGGTGATCGGAACTCATTCCGATCACCTATTGATATTGTACGATTTCTTTGTCTTTTTAGGTGATCGGGCCTACAGCCCGATCACCTATTACTCTCGTACGATTTTTTTTTGGCTTTTTCGCTTTGCAACGAAAAAGCCTTGGTTTTCGTTCTGATTTTTTGGCTTTTTCGTTTAGGACGAAAAAGCCTTTGTTTTCGTTTTGATTTTTGGCTTTTTCGCTTTGCGGCGAAAAAGCCTTTGTTTTCGTTTTGATTTTTTTTTCCGTTTATTTCTTCTTCTTCTTCTTCTGATTTTTTTCCCATAGACAAAGCGCATAGGCGTTGTCGGCGCTTTTTCAGGTTGTTCCCAAACATTGACCTTAACCAAACTTGGTCACATCAAAGACATAGTATAAGAGGTGTGCACCCAAGAATGGCTTCATTGTGACGTCATCCGTTACGTCATTATAAGACTTTAAAAATGCGGAAAATTGCCGAAATATGCACTTTTTAAAATGGTTCCCTTGCCCAAACCACATGACCCAGGGTTTTCATATTTGGCAAACATTTAGATCAGATCACGAGCTTCAATGTTCTTAGTATAGGCATTTTCATCTGACCCTTCCTTCCTGGGTCAATCGAAGGTCAAAGTTCAGCCAATTCAAAGATCACATTTTTTGTATTTGTTTGTACTTATGAAGCAATATTAGCTATTCAACCATGCTTGATTTTCATAAAACTAGGTACAGGCATGGGCCCCATCACAAACGTCCACCACCATGTAAAACGTCACCATGTCGTCAAGGATTACGTAATTCTAATAATTTTAAAATGGCACAAAAGTGGATTTTTATCATGAAAAGTACCAAAATATGCATTTCGTAAAACGCTTCCCTGTATGAACCCACATGACCCAGGGTATTCATATTTTGCATACATATATATCAGATCATGGGCTACAATGTTCTTTGTGTAGGCATTTTCATCTGACCCTTCCTTCCTGGGTCAATTAAAGGCCAAAGTTCAGCCAACTCAACATTTCTGTATATACAGGGTGGATACAAAAAGAAAGAAACCGAGATATTATTGCTAATTGTAACTAAAGTAGGGCCCGTATGAATGAACAGGAGATATCATCTGTTAGGGCTGAATCTCCTCTTTAAAATGACACCATGATCATGCCATGATGTTCTCGGTTTACTGAGCAGTGACCAGTGTTATGCCAGGGGCATAGTTTTAGATTTGATCGTTCTCTATGCGAGCAAACTTCGCATAAATCAATTTTTACCGTAGATGTCTATTCCGTGTGCCCTGTGTGACACGGCGCCGGAAGCAGTCTTTTAACTGTCTACCACGGACGTGTAATTCAACAGAAGATGGTTTAACAAAAGTTCAGTGAGTAGGATACAATCTTTCATGTTATTTCAGTCTTATTTAAGAGAGTCCACTCTCTACAAGAAAGTAATTGTATGCTATTGAGGGAATGTCATAGTTTTGCCGTGAAGCATTAATTCCAATGTTTGTTTTCTTTCTTTTTAGGTTTAGTAAGGTGCAAAGCTTAATATAGGCCTGAAATCATTAAGTCATTGTTATGATTTTATTGAACCATCTTCAACAAATCTAATTACGAAATTGTTCCTTCCTGGCCAAACTCTTTTCAATCTTAACAAATTATGTGCTCTGATTTCTGCCTTTGATGACTAATATATGTATATCAGTTTTTCGAGTAAACATCGGATTTCCATCCCAAATGTGAACAAAACAAACTAAAAATGAACAGTTTAATTAAATATTTAAATTAAAATATATACGATCAAACATTCATAACAAATCAGGCACCTATGATCGTGATTCCTGCACCATATACGGTCATTAACAAATGTATTTAACTAATGATCTCATAATGACGTCATCACGTGTCAGATTAAAGGTGCATGAAAATATTTTAAAATGCAAATTACAACATTGATTCCTTCCCATATACGATCACGAGCAAAGGTCGTTAATGTATGGCTTTTCCGTTTATTTCTTCTTCTGATTTCCCCCCCGCTCCCCCCGCCCCCATTGACATAACGCATGGGCGTTGTCGGCACTTTTTGAGGTTGTTCCCAAACTTGAGGTTGTTCTTAAACAAACTTGGTCACATGAAAGACACAGTAGAAGAGGTGTGCACCCAACAATGGCGTCATCATGACGTCATCAGGTGTAAGTTTAAAGGGGCATGAAATTTAATGTTTCCATATTTTAAAATTCATAAAAAATCATCCGTTTGACCTACGATATTGATTCTTTCGGCATATACGATCATTAATAAAGGTCTTTCAGAGGCCCACATGCCTTGACATTTGACCTCATTCCCTATTGGTCAAACAGACTTTTCCTTGCCATTTGAAACTGGTAAGAGGTATTTGGATGGGGTCAAAGGTGTTTGAGTTCGACTAGGGTGGGGTATCCAAAAAATATCGCCATGACCTGTGACCTTGCTCACTTTCGGTAGAAACCGGAAGTGCATTTAAATGAACCTATTTTGTAAAAGTGGTGAAAGCTGCCGAGATGCGGTTGGTAGTGTCAGTGTCTAAGGTAAATAGGGTTTCCAAAAATGTAAGTTTCTAAGTCAATCCATAAAAGGGCGCCCTCTAGCGTCAAAATTAAAAAGTCTTAAAATGACCCTTTCATAGCAGTGTTTGCGCAAATTAGCCCAATAGTGCTGCTTATAGAGTAAGTCCACCACCAAACATGTCTGTGTGGTTAAAACATTGATGACGTCATCAATCCTTTAAAGGTAACACATTAAAGGTAAACTTTTTAAAAGTTAAATTGTTGATATGCTAACATCTAATTTTGCAAGGTAAGCATGCTCATTTTTTAATTTAAAAAAATGTGAAAAAGCCCTACGCTCTGTTCATAGAACAGACGTAGCTCTAGTTTTTTTCCCGTTTATTTCTTCTGATTTTTTCCCCATAGACAAAGCGCATAGGCGTTGTCGGCGCTTTTTCAGGTTGTTCCCAAACATTGATCTTAACCAAACTTGGTCACATCAAAGACATAGTATAAGAGGTGTGCACCCAATAATGGCTTCATTGTGACGTCATCAGTGACGTCATTACAATAGTTTAAAAATGCCTAAAAAGCCGAAAATGAACAAAATATGCACATTTTAAAATGATTCCCTTGCCAAAACCGCGTGACGCAGGGTCTTCATATTTGGCAGACATATATATCAGATCCTAGCCTACAATGTTCTTAGTGTAGGCAATTTCATCTGACCCTTCCTTCCTGGGTCAATCGAAGGTCAAAGTTCAGCCAATTCAAAAATCACATTGTTTGTATTTTTGTTTACTTATGAAGCAATATTAGCTACTAAAGTACGCTTGATCTTCATAAAACTAGGTACAGGCATGGGCCCCATCACAAACTTCCACCATCATGTAGAACGTAACCATGACGTCACTGATTACGTAATTATAATAATTTAAAAATGGCACAAAAGTGGATTTTCGTCATGAAAATGACAAAAAAATGCATTTCGTAAAATGTTTCCCTCTATAAAACCACATGACCCAGGGTCGTCATATTTAACAGACATTATAGATCAGATCCTGGGATACAATTTGCTTTGTGTAGTCATTTTCATCTGACCCTTCCTTCCTGGGTCAATTGAAGGTCAAAGTTCAGCCAATTCAAAAATTACATTTGTTTGGTATTTTTTGTGTACTTATGAAGCAATATTAGCTATTAAACTACGCTTGATCTTTATAAAACTAAGTAAAGGCATGGGCCCCATCACAAACTTCCACCACCATCTAGAACATCACCATGACGTCAATGATTACGTAATTATAATTATTAAAAAAAGCAAAAAAGTGGATTTTCGTCATAAAAATGAGCCAAATATGCATTTCGTAAGATGTTTCCCTCTATAAAACCACATGACCCAGGGTCTACATATTTAGCAGACATTATAGAACAGATCGTGGGCTACAATTTGCTTTGTGTAGTCATCTGACCCTTCATTCCTGGGTCAATTGAAGGCCAAAGTTTAGCCAAGTCAACATTTCCGTATATACAGGTTGGATTTAAAAAAACGAAACCGAGATATTATTGCTAATTGTAACTAAAGTAGGGCGCGTATGAATGAACAGGAGATATCATCTGTTAGGGTTGAATCTCCTCTTTAAAATGACACCATGATCATGTCATTATGTTTTCGGTTGACTGAGCAGTGACCAGTGTTATGCCAGGAGCCTAGTTTTAGATTTGACCGTTCTCAATGCGAGCAAACTTTGCAGAAATGAATTTTTAGCGTAGCTGTCTATTACGTGTGCCCTGTGTGACACGGCGCCGGCCGAGACGGTGACACGCTATTTTTTTGCGTGGAAGCAGTCTTTTAACTGTGTCGACCACGGACGTGTTATAGACAGCCGAAGTGTGACGTGCGTTGCCATGGCAATTGGATCTAAACTATCATGGCCGTCGGGAAAAGTACCATTGGAAAAGCACTGGGACACGGATGAGTGATTTTTAGTTAAGATCCAATTGCCTAGGCAACCAACAAAGGGTGACGTATTCACTTCGGCAGTCTATTCAACAGAAGATGGTTTAACAAAAGGACATGTGAGTAGGATACAATATTTTATGTTATTTCAGTCTTATTTAAGAGAGTCCACTCTCTACACGAAAGTAGTTGTATGTTATTGAGGGAATGTCGTAGTTTTGCCGTGAAGCATTCATTCCAATGTTTGTTTTCTTCCTTTTAGGTTTAGTAAGGTGCAAAGCTTAATAAAGGCCTGATATCATTAAGTCATTGTCAGGATTTTATTGAACCATCTTCAACAAATCTAATTACGAAATTGTTCCTTATTGGCCAAACTTTTTTTCAATCTTAACAAATTATGTGCTCTGATTTCTGCCTTTGATGACTAATATATGTATATCAGTTTTTCGAGTAAACATCGGATTTCCATCCCAAATGTGAACAAAACAAACTAACAATGAACAGTTTAGAATTCGCAAAGGGAAATAAAACTTGGCTCTAAACTTAGTTTTCAGGATAAACTTTTTAAATTTTTAATTTATAATTGGGTGTAACATTATGACAAATAGTACTAATTTTACAGTAACTTAGGCCTAATCGATGTTTTTAAATGTGCAAAAACTGAAAATTGTAATATTTTCAAATCTAAACATATTTTCTGAATCGATGAAGGCTTCTGTACTATTTCCATTAAATGTACATGTTATTTTGTTTTATATGAAATTTGGCTCAATACTCTCTTAAGTATAAATCCTGAACCTACATGTTATGATACTCCTCAAAGAGCTAATTAAGTAATCAAAAGTGTTTTTACCTGCACCATAACTTGGTATCTCACAGTTCATCAAACACCTCGAAGTGGTAGATCTGTATAGCAGTACTCCCCCGAACAGGCAAACTGACACAACTCAAAAACTGTTCATCATCAGGTATCAGATTAAAGGAGCATAGAATTTAATGTTTTCCATATTCAAACATTCATAACAAATCAGCCGATTGACCTATGATCGTCATTCCTGCGCCACATACGATCACCAGCAAATGTCGTTAATTGATGACGTCATGATGACGTCATCACGTGACAGATTAAAGGTGCATCAAATACAAGTATATGCAGACGCGCACATTGCTTGACCTTTGACCTCGTTTCCTAGTGGTCAAATCTTCGTTGGCTTATAATTTTAAAGTGATAACAAACAACACGGGACTCATAGCATTATGGTTAGGTATAGCCAAGCTTTAAAAAAAATTAAAAGGGTGACCTTTGACCTCGATAACCATTAGTCAAACAGTTTTTGGCTTATAATTTAAAATTGTTCAAAAATAGATAATTTAGTTAATCATTGTATTCTGGTTAGGCGTTTTTCAAGTTTTGAAAGTTTAAAAATATGAAAAAGCCCTACGCTCTGTTCATAGAACAGACGTAGCTCTAGTTTTTTTTTCCGTTTTCTTCTGATTTTTTTTCCAATAGACAAAGCTCATAGGCGTTGTCGGCGCTTTTTAAGGTTGTTCCCAAACATTGATCTTAACCAAACTTGGTCACATCAAAGACATAGTATAGGAGGTGTGCACCCAAGAGTGGCTTCATTGTGACGTCATCAGTGACGTCATTACAATAGTTTAAAAATGCCTAAAAAGTCGAAAATTACCAAAATATGCACATTTTAAAATGATTCCCTTGCCAAAACCACATGACACAGGGTATTCATATTTGGCAGACATATAGATCAGATCCTAGCCTACAATGTTCTCAGTGTAGGCATTTTCATCTGACCCTTCCTTCAGCCAATTCAAAAATCATTGTTTGTATTTTTTTTACTTATGAAGCAATATTACCTATTAAACTACGCTTGATCTTTATAAAACTAGGTACAGGCATGGGCCCCATCACAAACTTCCACCACCATGTAGAACATCACCATGACGTCAATGATTACGTAATTATAATTATTTAAAATTGGCCAAAAAGTGGATTTTCGTCATAAAAATGAGCCAAAAGTGCATTTCGTAAAATGTTTCCCTCTATAAAACCACATGACCCAGGGTCTTAATATTTAGCAGACATTATAGATCAGATCATGGGCTACAAGGTTCTTTGTGTAGGCATTTTCATCTGACCCTTCCTTCCTGGGTCAATCGAAGGTCAAATTTCAGCCATTTCAAAATTCACATTTGTTGTGTTTTTGTGTACTTATGAAGCAATTTTAGCTATTAAAGTACGCTTGATTTTCATAAAACTAGGTAGAGGCATGCTCCCCATCACAAACTTCCACCACCATGTAGAACATCACCATGACGTCAATGATTACGTAATTATAATTATTTAAAATTGGCCAAAAAGTGGATTTTCGTCATAAAATTAGCCAAAAATGCATTTCGTAAAATGTTTCCCTCTATAAAACCACATGACACAGGGTCTTCATAATTAGCAGACATTATAGATCAGATCCTGCGCTACATTTTGCTTTGTGTAGTCATTTTCATCTAACCCTTCCTTCCTGGGTCAATCGAAGGTCAAAGTTCAGCCAATTCAAAAATCACCTTTCTTATATTTTCGTTTACTTATGAAGCAATATTAGCTATTAAAGTACGCTTGATGTTCATAAAACTAGGTACATGCATAGGCCCCATCACAAACTTCCACCACCATGTAGAACGTCACCATTTATTTATTTATTTATTCCATTTATTTACCCAGGGTGTGACCAAACAGTTTACAAAAACTGGTTTCCATTGGGGCCCTGCAAACACACATAGAACAAATATACTAAATTGAACTTCATAATTACTAATAAACTGGAATAAGATACATTTGTACAACAATTACAACATCAAAAAACTAATGGTTACAGAAGGACAACATCACAAGTAATTATTATACATGCACGTGACACTAAAATTTACGCTAATTACGGGAAGGGCGAAAAACCCTCTTTTTAAGAGAAAAAAATTAAAAAAATTAAAATGGGAAAATTCCCCTCCGGCTCAAAAATTAAAGTTTGATTTTATGGCAACCAAGTCATACGACTCCGTAAATTAGCATTTCTCACTTGAAGTTGATGTGAATATTATGTGTATGTTTGGCGAAGTGCCGATTTGAATGAGCTCAAAGAAGACATAGTTCTAAGGTTTGCACTAAGGCTGTTCCAAATTGCGGCGCCAGTTACAGCAAAACTCGAGGCGTAAGACCCCTTTCGTGCAAAGGGAATTGTTAGTGTCTTTTCGGCAGATTGACGAGTTTCTCGAGTTTGTACGTAAGGTGTAAATAGACTTGCCATATACTGCGGGGCCAAGAAATTGATGCTTTTAAAGACAAATATAGCTTTCTTGTATTTAACTTTCTCTGGATAGGCAAGCCAGTCGAGCTTTTTAAACATGTCAGCTGATGGCGTTAGGAAATCGCATTTCAGTATTATTCTGGCTGCACGTTTGAGGCATTTGTTCAAGACATTGTTATGCGATGCGTAACGGTCACCCCATACTGTGCAACAATAATCTAGACTAGGCATGACTAAGCTTAACATAAGGGTGTTCATGTGCTGTTGAGTTACACAGTCGCGAATTCTTTTTAACATAGCTAATTTCGAGAAAACTGTTTTCTTTACATATTCGACATGTTGGTTCCAACTTAAGGTTTCGTCAATAATAACACCCAAGCATTTAAACGATTTAACGTTATGCACTTGATCATTATTAATGTGTACTCTGAGCTCATGCGCGCTTATCTTTTTCTTTGAGCCAATTAGCATACATTTAGTTTTACTGGCATTAATTTTGATTTTATTTGTAACGGACCACAGATGAATCATGTCTAATGACTTGTTAAGGCTAGTTTCAATTTCGACAATGCTTTCGGAACTGCAAGTTAGTGTAGAGTCATCGGCATACATATATAGCTTATCGGATACGTAAAGAGGCAGGTCATATGTATATACCATGACGTCACTGATTACGTAATTATAATAATTTAAGTTCAGCCAAGTCAAAATTGCATAAGCCAGCAAATGTCGCCATCCGTACGTGACCGGCAGAGGGCGCCATATAGTTTACGGTCAAGTAACGTACTTCACTCGTCCCTACCGCCCAAACTGGGAAGTAACGTACACATACATGACCGTAACTATGAATGTCGCCCTCAGCTGGTCTCATACGAAAGCCGAAATTTAGTGCGTTTAATACGCTGACCAAGTGTCGTGAATTTACCAACGACAAACTTTGATTTTATTTTATTTAGCTGGGGACCATCTTTAATACTACCCATAGACAGCCATGTTGGAGTATAATGTGTCTGTGACTGACCCGTTCCCCCGAGTCTGCCTTATATATATTATAGAGCTAGGGACCATCTAGGTATCACCCATGAACAGCCATGTTGAATTATAATGTTGATGTGACCGACCTTCCCAGATTCTGATTGCCTGATAGAGTTGGATACTATCCTTAATACTGCTGATGGACAGATGGGTCACTTTTTCTTCCTTAATCTTGTGAAAGGTCGATTACATTCACATTTCCGGTTTTAGAAATTACCTGCTAAATAAAGATTGACACCAGATTAAAGTATTACCAATATTTTGGTCTTTTTAATAACATGCTACGGGCAGTTTCAACCATATCAAACTTTCATAAGTGATGCACAAAAATATGCTGCCTTTATGATGGTTATGTTAACCCACTGCCAAGAAATTTACAATAAATCAAATTAGACAGAATATGAAATAAGTTAGACAAGTTTTTCAGTTGTTACATTTTTTCTTTAAAAATAAAATTAAAAAATATATATAAATACAGGTAAAAGTGCATGGGCTCAAATACAGAGATAGGGCAACACTACAACACCAATTCAACTTGTTTTAACCCTAACTCCCAGCCTCGGGTGTGTGTAAAATCATATTGATTTGGAGCATTGAGGAGTGTTAGGGTTAAAGGAGACATCGTGGATGTACAACGATATAATTATTAACAAGTACAAACACAATGTTACTGACTTTTAAATAATGATTTTGATGACTATGCATGTTTTATATAAATTGATTGCATTCTTATTTACATACATGTAGTTTATAATTTCAATAAGTAAGATCAAGTTAAGTGGGCAATCATATAGTCGATATTTATTGCAGTGTTTATAGCACATAAATGGCATGCAAATTATGGTATAAAAACATGAAATTGACAAAAGAAATTAGGCTGAAGTGATAACTGAATTAAACAATTGATTGCAATACTGTATGAACAAAAAAATGCTAATCTTGCAACGTACACAACTGTACATGTTTGCAATAATTATAGATCCTTTGCACCAGCAGTTATAAAAGGGAATAGTCACAATGTGGAAAGATCTAATGTCAACTCATTTCAATAAGAACTACATAAGTTTTCTATATAAATAAAATTGGCTTGAAAGGGATCAAATAAAGGTATCCTAAGTGTAAAAACAAATTAATTCACACGTACCAACAAAATATTACCGACATTTCAATGGAGAATGCGATACTGATGCATTGTCTTATAAAAATTGATTGTATTTTCATTTACATAGTTTATAATGTAATAAATAAGATAGCGGATGATCATGAAGAGAATGCAAATGGTAAAAATGACAGAAAATTTACAAAAGAAATGAGCTCGAGCTGATAACTAAAACAAATGATTGCAATAGTCTGGAAATTACGCTATTCTTGCAAAGTACATGCATGTTTGCACTAATATAGACCCTTTGCGCCAGCAGCCATAAGAGGGGGGTAGTCACCATGTGGATGTACTGTCAAATAATTTAAATGACTACTGTCCTGTCATGGCTGCCAGTGCAAAGGGCTATATAGATAGCCAAAATGAATACGTCAGCTTTTGTTAGTTGCCTAGGCAACGGCTCTACACTAAACAATGTTCATGTGCTTTTGCAATGGTAGTTTTTTGTGACGGCCATGATGTTTAGAGCCAATTACCATGGCAACCACATCACACTTCGGCTCTCTATACTTACAGTATATGGATATTTATGTCACTCAATAGTAATGTTACTGACAAATATAATATGGATATATCGCCATGACCTGTGACCTTGCTTACTTTCGGTAGAAGCCGGAAGTGCATTTAAATGAACCTATTTTGTAAAAGTGGTGAAAGCTGCCGAGATGCGGTTGGTAGTGTCAGTGTCTAAGGTAAATAGGGTTTCCAAAAATGTAAGTTTCTACGTTTTCCATAGAAGGGCGCCCTCTAGCGTCAAAATTAAAAAGTCTTAAAATGACCCTTTCATAGCAGTGTTTGCGCAAATTAGCCCAATAGTGCTGCTTATAGAGTAAGTCGACCACCAAACATGTCTGTGTGGTTAAAACATTGATGACGTCATCAATCCTTTAAAGGTAACACATTAAAGGTAAACTTTTTAAAAGTTAAATAGTTGATATGCTAACATCTAATTTTGCAAGGTAAGCATGCTCATTTTTTAAGTTAAAAAAATGTGAAAAAGCCCTACGCTCTGTTCATAGAACAGACGTAGCTCTAGTTTTTTTTTTCTTTTTGGCTTTTTCGTTTAGGACGAAAAAGCCTTTGTTTTCGTTTTGATTTTTTTTTTTTTTTTCCCGTTTATTGGCTTTTTCGTTTAGGACGAAAAAGCCTTTGTTTTCGTTTTGATTTTTTTTTTTTTTTTTCCGTTTATTTCTTCTGATTTTTTTCCCATAGACAAAGCGCATGGGCGATGTCGGCGCTTTTTTTAGGTTGTTCCTAAACATTGATCTTAACCAAACTTGGTGACATCAAAGACATAGTATAAGAGGTGTGCACCCAAGAATGGCTTCATTGTGACGTCATCAGTTACGTCATTATAACACTTTAAAAATGCCTAAAAAGCGGAAAATTGCCGAAATATGTACTTTTTAAAATGGTTCCCTTGCCCAAACCACATGACCCAGGGGTTTTCATATTTGGCAAATATTTAGATCAGATCATGAGCTTCAATGTTCTTAGTGTAGGCATTTTCATCTGACCCTTCCTTCCTGGGTCAATCGAAGGTCAAAGTTCAGCCAATTCAAAAATCACATTTTTTGTATTTGTTTGTACTTATGAAGCAATATTAGCTATTCAACCATGCTTGATTTTCATAAAACTAGGTACAGGCATGGGCCCCACCACAAACGTCCACCACCATGTAGAACGTCACCATGACGTCAAGGATTACGTAATTATAATAATTTTAAAATGGCACAAAAGTGGATTTTAATCATGAAAATTACCAAAATATGCATTTCGTAAAACGCTTCCCTGTATGAACCCACATGACCCAGGGTCTTCATATTTTGCATACATATATATCAAATCATGGGCTACAATGTTCTTTGTGTAGGCATTTTCATCTGACCCTTCCTTCCTGGGTCAATCGAAGGTCAAAGTTCAGCCATTTCAAAATTCACATTTGTTGTGTTTTTGTGTACTTATGAAGCAATTTTAGCTATTAAAGTACGCTTGATTTTCATAAAACTAGGTACAGGCATGGGCCCCATCACAAACTTCCACCACCATGTTGAACATCACCATGACGTCAATGATTACGTAATTATAATTATTTAAAAATGGCAAAAAAGTGGATTTTCGTCATAAAAATTAGCCAAAAATGCATTTCGTAAAATGTTTCCTTCTATAAAACCACATGACCCAGGGTCTTCATAAATAGCATACATTATAGATCAGATCCTGCGCTACAATTTGCTTTGTGTACTCATTTTCATCTGACCCTTCCTTCCTGGGTCAATTGAAGGCCAAAGTTTAGCCAAGTCAACATTTCCGTATATACAGGGTGGATTTTAAAAAACGAAACCGAGATATTATTGCTAATTGTAACTAAAGTAGGGCGCGTATGAATGAACGGGAGATATCATCTGTTAGGGTTGAATCTCCTCTTCAAAATGACATCATGATCATGTCATTATGTTTTTGGTTGACTGAGCAGTGACCAGTGTTATGCAAGGGGCCTAGTTTTAGATTTGACCGTTCTCAATGCGAGCAAACGTCGTACAAATAAATCTTTACCGTAGCTGTCTATTCCGTGTGCCCTGTGTGACACGGCGTCGACCGAGACGGTGACACGGTAACTTTTAACTGTGTCTACCACGGACGTGTAATTCTACAGAAGATGGTTTAACAAAAGGACATGTGAGTAGGATACAATCTTTTATGTTATTTCTGTCTTATTTAAGAGAGTCCACTCTCTACAAGAAAGTAATTGTATGTTATTGAGGGAATGTCGTAGTTTTGCCGTGAAGCATTCATTGCAATGTTTGTTTTCTTCCTTTTAGGTTTAGTAAGGTGCAAAGCTTAATATAGGCCTGATATCATTAAGTCATTGTCTGGATTTTATTGAACCATCTTTAACAAATATAATTAAGAAAATGTTCCTTCTTGGCCAAATTCTTTTCAATCTTAACAAATTATGTGCTCTGATTTCTGCCTTTGATGACTAATATATGTAGGCCTATATCAGTTTTTCGAGTAAACATCGGATTTCCATCCCAAATGTGAACAAAACAAACTAAAAATTAACAATATTTTTTCGCTGACTACATCGTGAGACAGCAGATGAAAATTACCAAAATATGCACTTTTAAAATGTTTCCCTCTATAAAACCACATAATCCAAGGTCTTCATATTTAGCAGACATTATATATCAGATCATGGGCTACAATTTGCTTGGTGGAGTCATTTTCATATGATTCCTCCGTCCTGGGTCAATTAAAGGCCAAAGTTCAGCCAAGTCAAAATTTGCGTAAAACAATGCATAAGCCACCAAATGTCGACTTCTGTACGTGACCGGCAGAGGGCGTCATTCATAAATTACGGTGATGCACAGACCTATAAACCTATAGACCAACGATCGTGCATTGAAAATCGTGACTTGGAAAAGTATGGGCAAATGACGACACAATGGGCTGCATGAGCTAACAGCGCGGGTTTAAAGCGCTCACGGCTATTCCAAAACGCGCGTACGCCGTGTGTATTGTACGCGTTCCTATGAAGTATGGGCGATGGACGCACGACGCTCGCAAAGCGGACTGACAGCGCGCACGAGGATTAATTGTCATGCTTCCAAACTACTTCTAAAAAAAATAATAAAAATTCATAAACAATTAATATATTACACATGCCATTTTAATATACATGTAGGCCTAGCATTTAAAAGCAAATTCAAACCTTGTCTGCATCACCCAGCTGAGCTCCATATTGTACTTTTAATCTGCTGTTGTAATTCCGTAACTATATAGCCATTCATTATCGCTTTACGGTTACCGTAACTATAGCCACTGCGTAGTAGTTCTGTATCCGTTGCATCACCAAATACACACGCAGCGGCACGCATAGTGCACGCGACGTCAACTCAAATTCTCGAAACAATGACGAATCATACCCGACGATTAACGATAACGTCCGGACGTGCATTCGGGTAACTTCGGGAACATTTGCAAAAAGGAGCAATTCCTCCTGTTTCAATGTGGCGGGCAAACGTGTACATCTTACGCGTGTGGTCTAGTGGATATGAGACGGGACTCCCAATCAGAGGTTGGAGGTTCGAACCCCACTTCGACCAACGTGTCTGTGTCCCTGGGCAAAGCACTTAATCCCAGTTGCTTCGTAAACCCAAGCGATATATGGGAAGCTGTTAAGGGGAATGCCACAATCTAACTGCTGATAGTGTTGTGCGCCTGACCAGCAGCCACCTAGTTGAAGCGAAATGGTTCTGGTGATTCCCTGATGGCAGCGGTAATAATGGTAACAGCGCCTTGAGCACCCTGCTGGGTGGATATGTGCGCTATATAAATCTCATCACTATTATTCAGATGCCCACATGCTTTGACCTATGACTGTTTGCAAACAGACTCTGCTTGTAGTTTGAACGTGTTCAGAGCTAGTCTACTGTTTTATGGTTCAACTAGGGTAGGGTATTCAAAACTATGGTGTTGACCTTTTACCTTGCTCTACCGGAAGTGCATTTAAATAAACCTATTTTGTAAAAGTGGTCAACGATGCCGAGATCGGGTTGGCGGTGTTAGATTCTAAGGTAAATGCTTTCCAAAAAATGCGCCCTCTAGCGGCGAAATTAACAAATCTTAAAATTACCCTTTCATAGCAATGTTTGCGCAAATTAGCCCATAGTGGTGCTTATAGAGTACGTCGACCACCAAACATGTCTGTAGTTAAAACATTGATTACGTCATCAGTCCTTTAAAGGTAACGCATTAAAGGTTAATATTTGAGGTTAAATAGTTGATATGTTAACAACATCTAATTTTACAAGGTAAGCATGCTAATTTTTCAAGTAAAAAAATGTGAAAAAGCCCTACGCCCTGTTCATAGAACAGACGTAGCTCTAGTTTTTTTTTTTATCTTTTTCCACTCAAACGTTTCCAGAGCTTTTCTTCAAAACGGTTCAAGCTATCAATTTGAAACTTGGTAGGAACATCAACCCCAATGTGAAGGTGTGCATACAAGTGTGACGTCACTGTGACGTCATCGGGTATCAAAATACAACCCAAAAATGACCAAAATATGCATGTTTTAAAATGCTTCCGTCTGGAAAACCACGTGACCCATGATCTTCGTATTTGACAGGCTTATATATCAGATCATGGCCTACAATGTTCTTCGTGTGGGCATTTTCATCTGACCCTTCCTTCTGGGGACAATCTGAGGTCAAAGTTCAACGAAAACGAAAATCTCAATTTCTGCACTTATTGAGCAACAATGCCCATCAAACCAAGCTGAATCTTTAAGAAACTAAGTACAGGCATAGGTCCTATAACAGACTTTGACCAGCGTGTTTAATATTATGATGGCATCAAGCGTGACGTCATCGTGACGTCATCAAGTATCAAATTACACCTCCCAAAAAACCAAAATATGCATATTTTAAAATGCTTCCGTCTCGAAAACCCCGTGACCCAGGATCTTCGTATTTGGCAGGTTTATAGATGACATTCTGTTCTACAACTTTCTTTGTGTGGGCATTGTCATCTGACCCTTCCTTCTGGGGTCAATTGGAGGTCAAAGTTCAACGAAAACGGAAATCTCAGTTTTTACACTTACCAGTAATAATGCCCATCAAACCAAGCTGAATCGTTAGTAAATTAGATACAGACATAGGCCCTATGACAGACTTTCACCAGCATGTATAGTATCATGATGGCGTCAAGTGTGACGTAATCATGACGTCATCAGGTGTCAAATTACAAAAATCCAAAGGTTAATATTTTCAAAATTCATATCTCAAGAACTGTAATAGATACTTGAACAATTCTTTCACAGCATGATAAGTCTAAATGAACTGAACAAATCATACGATGTCATGACACATGTGTGACGCCTACTTCCGGTCCAAACCGGAAGTTGTTCGAAAATGTGCAATTTTTTAGCATTTTGAATGCAAATATATTCAAAGTGGTAGTGAATTTGACCATATTTCTACGGAACGAAATGTTTCCACACATGTGGACCTTTTGACTATACCATTGGTGACGTCATTACATGGACGGTGGTTACGTAATGTGGTGTCAAATTACGCAAATTTGGAGCTGAATTGTTTTAAAATGCTGTATATTGAAAACTACAACAGATATTGGTATGATTCCTTCGCCACATTTAAGAACTTGATGTTCAACATATTGTTCAACAATCTGTGCACAAAATTGTGACGTCATGATGTCGTCACAGGTGTCACATTACAAGATTTCAAAGGTTATTATTTCAACAATTCATATCTCAAAACGGTGCAAGCTATCAACCCCCCAGCTATGGCGGATATGCAGGGAGGAGATATTAGTTACCGGATTAGTGTATACAGCAGCCGATTTCACGAAACTTTACGCAATTGCGCAAGTCCACTTACGCCATAAGTTATTGCGCAAGTAATGGCGTAAGTGGACTTGCGCAATTGCGTAAAGTTTCGTGAAATCGGCTGCTGAACTTCCATTTTTGCCATTCCACAGGTGATAACAACGTCTGAAATTCATCACAAAATGTTCATTTAGCCCGATCACCTGGCGTTTGTAACAACAAACGTCATACCTCTAGTTAAAGTTAAGTTTGTAAGCACTGAATCAACTTCTTGATTGGACCTTCGTTTATTTGTGTTGAGTATAATGTGATCTTGATTAAGACATCACAGTATTGATAGTTTTCATCGCAAGTGGTCTTTCAATGACACTCTCTTTACTTACAATAATAACGGAATGACGTGGTTAATATAGTCGCCACACTCCCCTTCTTGATTTTGGGGTCTCTTCTCTCCGGGGCAGCTGCTCGAGTCTGTCGAGACATGGCGTATGCCACTGCTCTGGGGAGAGGTTGCCCCACTACGAACCTCCCCCCGGGTATTGTCCTGGGATTGGCCCCTGTTGGGGTGCTCTCTCTTTGGAGCAGCAGCTCGAGAAATCGAGACATGGCAATGGCCACTGCTCTGGGGAGGGGATGCTTCCCCCCTCCCGGGCTGTGCCCGGGAGGGAGGTCCTTACTTTTTCTCCTTTTTGCCGGGTGGGACTTGCGGTCGGCTTCGGCTTGCTTGTCCCGGGGTCGGCTGCTCGACTCGTCGAGACGTGGGGTATCCCTCCGGCCTTGGGGCGGGCTGAACAACGTCGACAGCTCGCTGGTGCCTGGATCGGTTGCTCGACCGTTCTGGGTGCTGGCGAGTGCTTTTTCCCCACCCGTGCTTTTCCCCACCCCATCCCTTCCCGGTGGACAGAAGAGGGTAGCTGTGCTCTGTCATAAGCACAGCGCGGTGTTTTTACCGCCCTCTACCGTCCGCCTTTCCCTGCCTGGGCCGCCACGTGCGGGTGCTCTGCGCCTGCACGCTGTGGTTGGCGGCCCCGGCTTTCCCCCACGTCACCCGTCTCCAGATTTTGTTTTCTCCCGATTGTTTTTCTTTGTTTAATTATTTTCCAAATGTAAAACGAAAGTACCGTTAAATTATATTTATTTAAAGGTAATGTTTTCATGATTGTATTTCCTTGTTTTTTAAATCGGAAAGTACCGTTCATTTCTGTTTATTTGATGATCCTTGTTTATTAATTTCAAAGTACAATTTGTTTGTCCTTATTTGCATCCTTGTGTAATTATTTAAGTTAATTGTTTTTTAGTTTGTAAATATTGTTCTTTTGTTTACTAAGGATGTAATAAAGTTTTTCTTGGAAAAATAAAAAAAAAGTATTTCTTTCTAAATTGTTTCTTTCTTCGGGCAAACGGTCACGTGACATCGCACATCTGCTAATAACTGCCAAACGCCGTGGCTGATTTCAACCAGATTTGGACAGAGTCTTCCTTGACCGGAGTCCTATCTTTCGTGACCACCACGTGAGGTCAATGGTCACCTACTGGTCATTTTCTTTAAAAATATAAAATTCTTTAACACAGTCTTGACCCAATTAATGTCAAATGTGGTCAGTAACATCTTTGGACCAAGTTACATATGGGTTGTTCACATAATTTGGCCATCGGCTACCTAATGGTCAGTACGGGTCATCTTAGAAAGGGGCCGTGGACTGTACAGTAACAAGGAAACGCCATATTGGGCATTTCGCTAGTGCAGAGGTAATTGCAATACTGTACAGTAACGAGGAAACGCCGTATTGAGCATTTCTGTACTGCAGCGCAGGGCCATAGACTGTACAGTAACGAGGAACCGCCGTATTGGGCACTTCGGTACTGCAGCGGTAAGGGCCATACAGTACAGTAACGGGGAAACGCCGTATTGAGCATTTCGGTGACGCATTTTCAATCCAATAGTGCATTGCAAAGGACGCCCTCTGTTGGTGAAAAATGATTTGCGATATGGTATATGGATCAGCATCTTGATTTCCAGTCAAATAATTCCCCAACTTTCTGCAGTGTTCAAAAGTCAGAAAAACCTTTCATAAAAGCTATTTCAGGCTGATATTCGTGCTTCGTGAAGCACATAAGCTCTAGTTCAGTTTTATCTTCAGCGGGCCGTTTAGAAGACAAGCCCAACGCATTGGTCAAGGCTAATTTACATGGAGCTCAATGGGGTATTTTCGAAGTAAATTTAAGTGCCGTACCTACATTGATAATAAACGAGTCCACAGCGCCGCAGGCGATGTGATTTGTCGTATTGTCCTGTGGTACTTAGCGCTCATTGGCTCAGTTGACAGTTTGTTTTCGATCTGTTTTCAAAATGTCACGTGTATAGTGGAGCGCGGGCAATGATGTTGTGACGTTGCACGTTCGGGTCAACTGTACTTGCATGTAATGAATAATGTAGCAGTAGCCAGTTCGTAAAAGGCTTTATGGCATGCAACACAGAAGGCATAACGTTCGTCCGGCCCTTATATACTCCGCTCAGGACGCTCAATTATCTCACATTTTACCAAACAATATAACCCCAAAGCCACAAAGCCTTGCCAAAAGGCTACGGAAAAGTTGAACCAGGATTTGTGAAAATTGAACCGCGACATTTAAAACTTTGAACCGCGACGTTTGAAAATTTGAAGTACGACGTTTGCCTGTCCGTTTTGGAATTCCATAGTTCATTGCATGTGTAGCTACCGGTAGCTCCCAGGCTAGTACCGGTAGCAGTGTGTGCACTCGGGCTATTTGCCGTGTTGCGCGGGGCAAATATCCTACACCTACGCATTCGACGCACCGGGTTCTCTGTTTACCGTAAATACATTTATATTTTATTCTACGCAAAGTTTATATTTCTAAACATTTATCACAGTTTTTAGTTCTTATTCCATTAGTTTTAATTTTAAAACGATCAATGTCTTTGAGCACGTGGCAGATAGTAACCTATTTGCACAACCGCCTTTGTTTCCGTCCGACTCCGGCATCTATAGGGTTTAGATATGGGTTAGATGGATTGAGCATAGAAACCGAAGCCATAGGAAAGCTCAGCAATGAGGAAGGAGGTCGGGTGGGCGGGGGAAAAAAAGGTATATGGGTCTGTCCACAGTAATGGGGTACATTTCTGTAACATTCAAGATCTTAGGTCCGTGTTCACTTCAAATGTCTTAATTTTATCTTTAAATTATCAAGCTAAACTGAGGAAATAACTTTTTCACCAAGGAGTGAATGTTGTGGCAGAAATTTTTTACCTTTTTGGGCAAAAGTTATCTCCTGAGAACAAAACAAGGACATTTCTTTAATTCTGAGATAAACTAAAGACATCTGAAAGGAATTATTGACTTACTTTTCAAATGTACCCCATAGTAACCTATTTGCACAACCGCCTTTGTTTCCGTCCGACTCCGGCATCTATAGGGTTTAGATATGGGTTAGATGGATTTCGCCAAAACCTGCCCTCTTAGGCCGCCGAGAACCCCCAAACCTGCCCAAATACACCCCAATCCTTACCCAAACCTCAAACGAAAGCGGGAGACTGTAATCAGATGGAAAGGAAAGAAAAACTGGACTAGTTGTCTTGCTGCCTTTCTTTCATTTTATTTTCTTCTCTTTTCTTTTCTCAAGCTGTCGCTGCCTATAAAATTGATTAAAAAACAAAATGGGTAGTTTTGTTAGTAGGTGATGGCATTTTTAGACATCAGCTGCATGTAGATGGCGGGAAAGCTACGCGGGCCCCGAGGCCCAAGTTCAGACGCCTATAGAATTGTCCGACGATATCTGCCATTGGACTTTGTTCAGCTGTGGAGACGGCGTCGCGTAATACCTGGACCGTGCTCTGACGCCTCATAACTCTCTCAACCTGGGTATAGTGCTTGTACGTCTTCCGCGACGCCCATTGGCAGTGGTCCATCACCTGCTCGTCCGATGCATCCAGGAGCCGCAGTGTGGTTGCTACCCAGGCACGGCTGTTGTGCGCTCTCAAAAGCTGGTTTTCAGGATTGTCTGTTGCGGCATAATACATCTTCAGCCGTGAATTCGGTCCGTTAACAGGCGAAGGGTTTGTTTACGAGGACTCTGCGATTGGCCGACAAGGGGCGAAAGATCAACCAGACTTTGAACTGCGCCGACTGGATCCATCTTTCCTTGGTCCTGCAACTTTGGAATCATTATCAATGATGAGTCACCCTCACTTACCGTCTTGCCAATAGTGTGGCTGAATAAAAAAAATCGCCTCCTTCGATCCTTGTTATTTTTCAGGTTCTGATTCCTCCTAGGTCACCAGCTCTGTCTCCGGCCCATTATAGGCAGAGGAAAAGGGCCAAGTCTCGTTGTACCACGTAGCGCTTGGGGAAAAGACCTTCGCCTTTGCCAAGTCTCCAGGATCGGTCAGTGATCTCTTTCCCCGACCATCGTAACTTATCAGAAAACAATGGAATTGCCTGCTTTGAAGTAATGTGAGACTCAGCCTGCTCCAGCTGCATTGCGTTCATGTATCTACGAACTTGGTGAGAGATGCAAGGGTTTGCGAACTTTTATCCCACTCGCCAGACTTCGGTCTTACCGAATGAGTTAAAGTATGCCCTTATCTGCCCAACATAAGAGTCCACGGTGCATGCCGCTAATATAAGCGGGCACCCACAAGAGCGGCAGCCGATTTCACGAAAAAGTGCGCAGCTTGCGCAACTTTTGCAAAATGGCGCAAGCCATATAGCTTGCGTGTAATTTTCACAGGAATGTTGCGCAGCCTACGCAATAAAATGTTGCGCAAGCGGACTTACGCAGTGCGTAAGGATTCGTGAAATCGGCTGCAGATCCCGTGCTTACCCAAATTTTTTCACCCTAAGCGGTGAATCTGCGTGCGACCTTCTGAGTCACGATCGATCAAAAAGCATAGGATGTCAAGTGGTGTCACTGACTCCAGATCCTCCCCTTCAGTACAGCATCATTTGCTTTGATGCTCCCGCAGAAATCGGTCTAATGCTGCAAATAAGTCCGCTCTTTTGCACTCCATATCCCTGCGTATCCAACTCGTTTCCTAGTTTTGTCAGCCTGGTTGCCGCACTGATCATCTTCAAAAAGATACCAAAACGCTCTCGTGAAGAAGGGGAGGGCATGAATGAAGAAGAAATTTAGCATTGTATCGCAATTCCCGAGGGCAAGCCCGAAACGGATCTGAAAACAGCCGCAGCCTGCGCTGGAGCTTAGATATCCCATCATCGATAGGTGCACAATGTCCGCAAGATCCTGCTCCACGATGTAATCGTTCGAGAAAAACTGCCAGCTAGCATTCATGACAGACCTCTTTCAATAATGAGTTGACTACGGCGACTGAGCGATTGATGTCCACCATCTTGGTTTGGCACCTTGAGGAAAGAACAAATATGCATATTGGGAATTTTTTCCCTGATCAGTTGGGCAACAGCGCGAAAAACCCCTACCACGTCAAGTACACCCTGCGAAGGGTCGGTCAATCGGCTGAAATCATTTATGCCTCCGCGCAGAACTGCCACCTCCGGCTGAAAAGCCCTGCAAGATACCACCAGATGTCTACATAACGGGGCCATTTTTGTGCCTCCGTTGGCTAACATTTGCACGCTCAATGCCTTGGGCCAGCCGAATCCTTTGAACCTTCTGAACATTGAGTCGGACACAAGGAGAACATGGTGACGCTTAGCGTAAGCGATATCCATTCGGGGGGTGACAATACGTGGGAAGTAGCACTGTAAGGCCCAGAGCTCAAACCCCAGCCCTTGAAAAATTCGGGACATATCCCGTAGAAGACGGGTATTCTAAAAACCCCTGCTTGACCTGCCTCTGACAGGCGAAAGGAAGAACTTGAGTGGAGACCCGTTCCTGCGCGCCGGGACATTTGACGAAAGTGCCATCAAATCAAAGGTGAAAACCTGTGGGACTACCAGATGGGACCTAGGTCAACTTGAGCGAAAAAAATTGCCTCCAAGGAGAGGGCAAAACAAAAAATTAAACTTCAACATTTTTGAAAGCGGTTTAGGCCTAGCTCGGAGGCCAGTCCAAGCATCCACCACATTTCTGGAATCTCCAACCACATCCACCATCAAGTTCCATAGCGAATCAAAGACTGAGAGCCACACAAAATATAGATCAAGGGCCTCCTTGCGACATATACCCGTGTGTCCCAAAATGTCTGCAGACCAGTAATCTCAGAAACTTACACTACCGTCTGGTAAGACTAGGGTACCGCCCTATTTATAGCCAGATGCGTCAGCCGACAGTGTAATGCGATAGCAAGGTGGCGGCCTTGATTTCAAGGGATCAGCTGCGAGAAGCTATCGACAAACCTCCAAAATAGAATCTCCTCCCGCACTTGTGGTGGACAGAGGCGTAGGCACGAGATCATATCAAGTGTAGATATGAAGGAGGAGCATTCCCTCAGAAACAAACAAACACCAGAGAAAAACTTTGACCTTTGCCCACAAAACGTTGCATCTGTTTTTAGAGCATTTTATCCTCCCGCAAAATTGTCTCTCGTACCTCAGCGAATGATACCTTTTTATGCTCAGGAATCGGAAATGATAGGGTTTGGAGCAGATGCCGAACCCGAGATGGACCATGCTGTTCGATGGCTGCCGATGACTTTTTTTTAAGTTGCTGAACAAGCCGAGCTTTAACTTTATGTAGCGTACGACGTAAACGGCCCTTAGAGCTCTGATGTAGGAACCGTCCCCATGCATGTCCTGTTCACACCGCAATAAAACAAACACGAGTGAAGTGTTTTAAACCTTCGTATACTTTGGCCCTCCATCGCTGGGATGGCACTCGCCAATGAAACGGTCGTCTATCCAGATTTCTGTATGTATACCTCTGTGCTTAAGCCATGCAGGAAGACAAAAGCCAATGGATGAGTAAACTTATGCACTGTTTTTTTTTTTTTTTTTTTTTTTTTTTTTAACCAAACCCACTCGAAGCCGGAAAAGGTTCTGGACTCCTTGGTCAAGAAGATTTGCTTGTATCCCTGGCTGTTGTCGTTACTTGAGAAAATATCGCCTTTGGTTATGGGTCTGACAACATTGCCTAAAGGTACCACACTGAAGGGTGTGTCCTTGCGCCAAAGATTAGGTCCCTTCATTGATATAGAAGCAGACGCGGCTTCTTGGGTTCAACTGTCAAGGCAGTCACACATTTCGGCGGCTGTACTTCCTTGACCCTACCCACAACGTATATAGAGCCCTCTATCCACCGCTTGGTGATTGTGTCTATGAAAAGGGCGACATAATCTTGACAAATGAGCGCATTTAAAATACCTTTCGGTGGGCAATTATAAACAGCAATTCCTGCCCCTGTATCTGCCATGAAACGACTGGAAAAAATCATACAGACTAATTCCATGATGAAGCCAACCATGAACTTCGTCCCTATTGGGTGACTCTGCTAAGATATCGTCCCAAAGCACCAGGATCATTGCTTAATGTGCCGGCTACAAAATAGTTGGATCTCTGAATCCGAGCGCCTATAAATCTACCTGTAGTCTACCAGAGAGAACTTCAGGCGGGGTGGGTGTAAAAGGGACTGGCAAGCCACTTGGTTTGCCATTGAAAACTACCCACTGGGAGGTGCCTCGTTTCCGCTTCGGTGCGTGCGTAGCGATGGGATCAAAAGATTGATCAAAATCTCTCTCACACAGATGACTCTCCAGCGTTTTCAAATACCACTGGTACTCAAATGTTTTTCCTTTACATCTTCGGCAAACAAAGGCTCGAACTCGTCCACGTATTCTCTAAACACAGACATCACGTAGACAACCTTGCGATCATAGCTCGTCTCCATGCCCGCTTGAGCAGCTGCAGGCGTCTTGGCTTGTGGACATCCAGAGCCGACTTGGGCTGCATGTATGGAACAAACCATCACATAATTCGTTGACGTGCTAACGGGGCCCGCCGTTCGACCTTTCATAAACGCACAAACCACAGCACTTTTTGTTTTGTTTGTTTTTGTTTGTTGTTTTTTTAAGCAAAACTTTGCGAACGGGGTACTTGAACTTTGGGATTCACAAAATGGCACAAAGAGGTGCCCCTGGACCACATTAAAATCAGCGTGCTAGCGAAGGCCCATCAACATGGCATACAGAGGCCCGCCCTCTGCCAGGTACAGAGTACATATATGCAAAATAGAAGTACACTGTACCCCAAACATGGCATTCAGAGGCCCGTCCTCTGCCAAATACAGAGTATGCGAAATAGAAGCACATTGTACCACAAACATGGCATTCAGAGGCCCGTCCTCTGCCAAGTATAGCGCGCATATGTGCAAAATAAAAGTACATTGTACCACAAACACGGCATTCAGAGGCCCGTCCTCTGCCAAGTACAGTTGTACCTTAAACATAGCATTCAGAGGCCCGTCCTCTGCCAAGTACATTGCACCATAAACATAGCACTCAGAGGCCCGTCCTCTGCCAAGTACATTTGTACCATAAACATAGCATTCAGAGGCCCGTCCTCTGCCAAGTACATTGCACCATAAACATAGCATTGAGAAGCCCGTCCTCTGCCAAGTACATTTGTACCACAAACATAGCATTAAGAGGCCCGTCCTCTGCCAAGTACATTGTACCACAAACACAGCATTCAGAGGCCCGTCCTCTGCCAAGTACAGTTGTACCTTAAACATAGCATTCAGAGGCCCGTCCTCTGCCAAGTACATTGCACCATAAACATAGCACTCAGAGGCCCGTCCTCTGCCAAGTACATTTGTACCATAAACATAGCATTCAGAGGCCCGTCCTCTGCCAAGTACATTGCACCATGAACATAGCATTGAGAAGCCCGTCCTCTGCCAAGTACATTTGTACCACAAACATAGCATTAAGAGGCCCGTCCTCTGCCAAGTACATTGCACCATAAACATAGCGTTCAGAGGCCCGTCCTCTGGCAAGTACATTTGTACCTTAAACATAGCATTCAGAGGCCCGTCCTCTGCCAAGTACATTTGCACCATGAACTTGCGCGCATCTGCTCACTGAGCTCCATGACCTTACGGTTAGCGCAGGAAAATGACACGGAAAACAGCCCCTCACTGCGAACTTTTGTTAGTACATAAAAAAAAAGTACGTCTATGTTTCTCCCCAACTCGCTATGCATTTCAAAGTACAGAGTATTACCTTTAGTTTGGTTATTATTTCATAAAATATATGATGCACGGGGAAAAGGGGCTTTTTTCACTCAAAGAACGGGTGTTGAACCTCAAAATCGGCAAAGTCAATGGAGGTCAACACTATTACTGATCATTTTTCAGTGGGTTGTCTCACTGAATTGAACGGCACGGTCGTTCTCTGTGACACACAGATTCAACTCGCACTTATGAATAAACTACATAAAATTCCCGTCCCACACATATATGAATCATTTTGATTGGACAAGGGGAAAAAGGGGCTTTTTTGCTTCAAATCATAGAATGTCTCTCATCTAAGACCATGACCCGATTGTAATATGCAACGTGTTTCTATAGTCTGGCTACACATATCCTCTTATAGTCACGCGTATAGGCCCTATTGGTAGGATGAACGGGGAACTAGATCAGGCCACGTATTCGTTTCGCCGAAACAGAAGCACGTTGGAAAGCTGTTCGCTTCGTCCTCCTGATTGTTCGTTTTTTACCGATTCATCGCCTCAAAACTACATTTTTTAGTAAATGAATATGTCTTCATACCATAGGTTTTCTGTTATTTTCGTAACATTTACTGGATATCGGTAAAACGAGGTTTATTTGCCGTCAATGCTAGTCAGACCAAAGCATTAATCCTTGGAGGGGTGTAATATACATATTACGTGAATAAGTGGGTTTGTTTATCAAACCTTGCATTCATACCGTTATTAATGTGATGAAGAAAACATCAGTACTTATGAAATAAAATTTCATTTAGCTGAACAGTTTTTAAACTCCAAAATCTTGTATTGTGTACTACTGCATACTGTCTACAGTAGCTATAATCTCTTCCTCCCCTCCATTGTGTGAAATGGTCCAGTCCATTTGACCTGCTTGACAAAGAATGTGTGTGCTGTGTACACAAGGTCAGAGGCCACGCTGGATGCGCTACACACACAGGGTCCGTTGTTTGTTGCACAAAATCAGGGCAAAGTTGTTCATATGATAGCATTCAGAGGCCCGTCCTTTAAGAGGCCCGTCCTCTGCCAATTAGTACAGAGCACCTGTATGCGAAATATAAGTACATTTGTACCATGAACGTGGCTTTCAGAGGCCCGTCCTCTGCCTATCACAGAGTACATATCTGCGAAAAAAGAAGTACATTGTAACATAAACATGGCATACAGAGGCCCGTGCTCTGCCTAGCACAGAGTACATATACGAAATAGAAGTACGTTGCACCATAAACATGGGCCCGTCCTCTGCCTAGTACCGAGTGCATACGGTGTATATGCAAAATAGAGTTACATTGTACATTGTACAATAAACCTGGTATTCAGAGGCGGCCCGTCCTCTGCCTAGCACAGAGTACATACGGTGTATACGCAAAATATGGTTACATTGCACATGTACCATAAGCCTGGCATTCAGAGGCACGCCCTCAGCCTGGTACCGAGTACACATGCAAATCAAGGGTACATTCATACAGGGTAAAATAGGTAACTTTCCCGAATACAAAAAGTTATCAGCCCCCACTTGGCACCAAGAACGTAAAAAATCCGTCAAGGACCAACGCCAGTCGATCAAAAACAAGAAACGACCAAATGGCTGGCAGGTCACCCAATCGACAGGGCCATGACGTAAATGAACATGTGCGCGCACATGTGCACATTGCACACACACCATGTACATACGAGCGCACGCGCACATGCACAACATGAAAAGCACGTTTCAAGAAAAAGGCCTGCATCTCCAACTCCCGACGTCGGAAACTTAAGTTTTTGATATTTTTCGTTACAGAGACACGTAAGCTTTATAAATTCGTTCGCTTGTGTAAATTAATTTTTATTTTTAATTCTTTCACCGAAACACGGGCAATGCAACTTTAAGCTTGGTGTCCCGAGGCCCGTCCTCTAGCACACACGCCATTTATGGGTATATTACACTTGACATACAGGGACCCGTCCTGTGCTTAGTACCTGTATCTGTACACATAGAAAACATGGGCACATTAAAATTTGGCATTCATAAAATTGATTTTTATTGAAATTTGGAATTCAGAGACCCGTCCTCTGCCTATATACACGCCCTTATGTACCAATACCAAAAAAGAGCGCATATTAATAGGGATACGCTAATTCAGAGGTCGGCTGTCTAGTAAAGGGTACCCATGCCAAAATTAGCGTAACATCAGAACTTGGCATCTCAACTTGGCATTTAGAGGCCCTCCTCTGCCTAGTACACATGCAAGCTATGAGCATATTAAACTTGGCATTGGGAGGCCCGCCCTCTATCTAGTATATAGAGTACGTGGGCAATATTTACTCGGTCCGTCCTCTGTCTAGTACCGAGTACATGTGGAATATGTATTACCACTTAGTGTTCAGAGGCCCGATCTCGGCAAGTACACATGTAATCTATGGGTACTTTGAACTTGCCCTTTAGAGGCCCGTCCTCGGCCTATACAGATTCTGACTAGGGTTATGACGAAACTTTAAGTATTGTCAAGCCAAACCCCCAGTGCATCTATGCTTGCTGCCTAATGGCGACACATATCTATCATTCAGTCTAATTGACGTGCTCACGAACAACAGCATAGCATTCAGAGGCCCATCCTCTGCCTCCTCGAAGGAACTGGAAATTAAGACATGGGCTATTTCACAATAAGTGTACACTTTCAGTCTCACTGGCAAATCGGGGTAAAATTTCAAACTTGTCCAACTCACAAAAGTTTGTTGATCTAAAAACTTCAGGATGTATACTAATAATTCAAATAATATCAGAGCGTGGCATTATGATTAACGTGTTTATTTTTTCCACTGAAATAATAATTTGTAATTGGTTGTCTGGAGAGGACATTTTGTTAAACACATAATATCACAATATAATGGCCAGACTAAATGTTGAAATGGTAATGCCATGCACTGTCCTGTTAGAAGGAATGGTACTGTTAATTTTACAAACATAACAACGAAATATTTCAATCATCGTTGACATGTTATATTACAATTGAATGCTGTCCTGGAGAGGACAAATGTTTAACGGATTTTCCACAACCCTGAATATGATCTTGATAAAATTTACTCAAATCTCTTCCACGATCAAATTGTCATATTTACTCCATCAAATGTGTCATGTGATGATACAAACATCTTTGTGAGTACATATCTCCAAACTATTCCATTGTGTGGAATACCTTGACCTGGAGAGGACATTACCATATTTTGTTTAACGGGAAATTCACTTTATTTTGAAAGGTTCATAAAATTAATTTTTTTTTTTTGACCGAATTACACCAACCCAAGTTTCACAATATTGTTGAACACTATATATCCATGATTGATCACCTAATGATCAACACAATAATGCATCATCAACAAATTATTGCACTTAAACTAATGCAAAACTTGAAATGAGACTCCAAAATGGTGTTAAAAGTGCATGTAAATAGAGAAATTCAAAACGAATAACTCGTAGAATTATGTAAAAATAGTTCTGTAGCTTGTATTTCATATTACCCGTCATATAAAATCACTCATAACATGTATATGCACTGATAAAGTTATCCAGGATGGGTTATACTGTAATCTACTAAAATGACCACCCACTGTGAAATAGCCCACATGTACTCAGGGACCAGTCCTGGTCCATAGAAATACGATCTAGGCCTTGATACTCGGAAGCCCAACCCGTGCTTCGTAAATTGCCTAACAAAAGATGCGCTTAAACTGCGCGTTTGGGGGCCCGTCCTCCACTTCATACATTTAGTAAGCAAGAGTCCATTCACTTGCCACTTAGGGCCTGTTCCATTACCTATGAGGGCGCTAACACAGGTACCTTGAAACAAAAGGCCAGAACCAGATTTCCCAAATGCTAGGCTGACTCCTTTTTTATTGCTATATTGCGCTCGCTATACATGCTCGAGCAATAACAAAACAAGAATTGTGAGGGCACTTTCCGAACTACGAATCTTGAAAGAGGCCCGCCCTCTATCATCTAACGAACCTGCCAAACTGGTATTTTAATTCCCATGATTCAAGGGCGTGCCCCGTTTATAAACATGCTAGCAGATTTAGGCGTTGTCCTCCATATAGATCCATAGGACGCCAAGGTGAACAAATTCTCCCTCCAGCGGTCTTCCAGACCTTGCAATTGGTCGATGTCTTGCCAACCATCCTTGGCATCCGCCTTTTCCTATAGGGAGCACGAAAAAAGCAACAAAGAAAATTGAAATTTCGGAAACTGTTTATGTAAACGCCTATTATCGAAAACATTTCACCTGCCCATGCCTTCTCCGACCCACGCTGTACCTTGGCCGCCTGGCTCCATGAAAAGGCGGAGAAAAGCACTGTTTCGGAGACGCGTGTGTTAAACTGCCCTTAGCCTTTTTTGTTTTGTTTAATTGTTATAATGCGTACTTGTGCATGGTGGGCTTAGTAGCCCAAACTTAATTAAAGAGTCGTATGCATTTGTATACCTACACAATATTTGGCTGTATACCTCTATACCTGTCGCATGGCTGGGCCCCCGTCGCCACACGGGTGATACCTATAAAATACGAGCCTGAGGCTACTAGGCCTAATTCGCCATATTTATGGGCCTGACAGATGTTTTACCAAAACTGAATAATATCTTATGACATATAAAGCATTGAAGCAATTCGTACCTCAACTAAGGCGTAAATCATGTCCATCTTCAGCACATTCAGCAAACGAGTACATGTAGTTGGAAACTTGTCCGGTACATAAAACACGACGATGGCAGCATAACCCGCACACAGCATTGGCACTATAGCCTATAATACACACGCAAGCCCAATGAGGGGTGCATTGCTTAAGGCACGCGAAAATTCAAAAGGAATTACTGGAGCGCGCTCTACCATTGTTGAGAAAGAGCCAATTTGACTATGTACGTACGTATAGGCTTTACCCAACTGCCAACCATGCGTGCGGTAACGGCGATTGCTTGAAGCTGCGTAATGATACTGGTACGCGGTGCTGCCCACACCTCGCAAATGTTTAAATGCCTCTAAATTACTCTGGTTACCTGATTTCGCCTTACAAAACATCCCAAACTCGACGCTAGGTAACACACTGCTGCACTTTCATTTTCCTCGAAATATATCAGCTAATGGATGATAATTCAAAACCATTGATTATCCCGAGCGATCACACACACGTCCACCCGACGGGTTGGTATACTCGAGACTGCGTAGATTCCTACGCAGCCCTCAACGTCGGCGGTTGTGCAAATAGAACAATATTTGCTTTCGGGTTCAGTTTCCATGTTTATATATTTACTTTTTCCTGTATAGGACGATCGGTTAGGGGTTAAAAGGGGATGTTAAGACGACCGGCCGCGTTAGGACGACCAGTTATCGGTCGTCTTAACGACTTTTTGCTCTAAAACCATATTTTTAGGTCAAAAACCATTTTTATTAGGTTTCTCACCATTTTTATTAGGTTTGTAACCATTTCGGTCTAGGTCGAAAAACATTTTTATAAGAACTTTAAGTCGAGAAAATTGGTGTCAACGGCAGAGTTTTTTGCCGACAAATTTGCCGTTTTAGTGGTTCCCCAGAGCACTCTGCCCAAAACGGTCGTCCTATGCTGTAAAAAGTAAGTAAAATCTCATTTTTCTTGAGTCGGTTAACCGAAGAATAAAAAAAAAAAACAATTTGTTGGTTAAACGCCAGCGACGAAAACTGAGCTCGGTGTTAACAAAACTGGGAGAATTTCGCCGCTGACGTAGAACCAACAAATACCTATACTACTCTAGTTTATATCCCAGTCACAATTAGCTTGCGGTGGGTTTGCGAGTAGTTTGCGACGGATATTTAGGCATTTTCGGCCGGCGCCCCACGGGACTCCTTGCGGCTGCCGGGTCATTTTTGGGCATCGGGCGGGCATCGAGTTACTTTTAAATCGGATTGTAAACCTGGTGCGGCGTTTCGCATCGCAAACCGATCGCCACTTAATCGGTCGATGCCTGACCGATATCCGGCAGGGCATCGCACACATCGGGCGGGCGCTGGGCCAATATTTTGACAACCCAGACAATCCATATATCGGCCAGGCGCCGCCCAGACGCCGCTCAGACGCCGGCCGGGCCCCTCCCGGCGTCCGGCCGACTTGGCGGCGCCCGGCCGGCGTCTGGCCGACCAGCCACTGAGGCTCGCAGGTGCCCAAAAGCGCTGTGGATGTGGCCGCAAGCGCTGTCTTCTTGTTCCTTCGTCTCGTAGAGTGCTCCTAGAGAAAGGTCGAAGTGAATAAAGAAGGTCAGAGGAGCGCCGCTATATATACCTCACCCCCAAATTGACAAACGGCCGCCAGATCGCGGCCGTTGATCGCTGGCCACTCGACAGGCACACTACAGATGCCCGTCCGGCCGCCGTACGGCCTGTAAGAATTGGCCGGCACCCTGCCGGATACCGCAGGGGTATTGCAGGGACATAGGCAGGACATCGGACGAGTGCCTGCCGGACACCGGCCGATAATTCGACCCCATTTCCAGGAAAGTCGGCCGATCGCCGGCCGGCGACACCCCGGGCCCCGTCATGGCAGCGTGCGGGGCACTTTCAATTGTGACTGTGACCGCCCTATCGCGCGATCTTTCGCCGACCTCTACACGCCGGCCGATGCCTATAAATCGCACACGCCGCCCGGCCTCCGCTTTAATTGTGACTTAGGTATTATCAGGAGCGGACAGCAGGGTGTTCAACACATCGCCACATTTGCGTCTGCATACATTCTTTGACTTTATTTACGCGAACCGCTACACAGCGCTACGCTGGTGGCGCTGTCGGCTCGTCATTTAGACTGCACACATTCCACAATACAACGAATGAATATGAGATTAATTCGTTGTATGTGGAATATGTGGAGCGGGAACCAGTCTACTCGCGATTGGGCACGAGCATGTCCGCACGAGTTCGTTTCAATGTCAGTTCAAAAATTGGTCATTAAAAGTCTTTTTCTAGTCAAAAATACTGATCCTGTGCATTTGGATATAATGCATGGAGAGTGAGTAGAAATTGTGATACTGCTATTAGCACTATGAAATATAGTCGGAAAAGCCGACTTTAGTTATGTCAGTCTCATTTCGAGTTCTGGTATGGAAGTGAAACAGCGCGAAATCGATTTGTGTCACTACTTGCGATCAAGACGTTAACTTACTCTCAAATGTTCACCTTAATATTATGTATCTTGTTGTTTTCTTGTTATAAATATTATTTCTGCGATGTATTTTATATGATTGTTAGGTTAGATCTAGATCAAATTTCAGGAAAATCTGGACACGCTCCTTTAAGGCCTGGAATTGATGTTAACAAGTCAAACGTGATTGTGGCCATGTTACAAACCATAATTAATATATCACATTAACACATTTTGAACATTTTAAGAACAATGACAAGGTGCCATTATGTTTTTGGGCCATTACTGTTTATTTACTTCAAAATGACAGTTTTTTCCATAACATTAATAATAATATATTTATTTTTATTTACTATAGTGTGAGGTACATTATGTCCATTTTGGAATTATGGCGACCGTCTTTATTTGGGATCTTTTGTCTTGGATTTCAGCTACATGAACCAGTATTTTCACATGAACATTAATTTGTCTAAATAAGTGCATCAAACGCTACATTGTGGTTTACAGTTCATGCCTTCGACCCTTTGACGGGAGCATTCTCCCATTTCTGGAGCACTTTTTCACCTTTGGCCCACGGTCTATATATCCGGTATTTTGTATGTTTGAATGTGCACTTTGGAGCCCTTATCACAAATCGTCGTTAATAATTCAATCTCATTTAAATACAATAGACCGTTAATTTTTCATTACATTTCTTACTTTTATGAAGGTAGCTCGATCCGCCTCCAAGGTTGTGTATCAGTATATACGAGGAGTGCATCCGTTCAACACAACGACAATAGTAATGTAAGTTATCTAAAAAAGAATTGATGTAGTTTTATTCTGTGACATTATGTGTGTTTGTCCTATTATTATATTATGTTATTTGCAGTTTGTCAAATTACTATATACAGTTATTGAAAGCTAGTTCAGAATGAGAAAAAAAACTATTTGTCAAATTTCAACACCGTAGGAATCCTTCCATGTTTCAACCAATCCTCTAGACTGCAGTACCCGGACCTCATTCCACATATGAACATGAATATGAGGAGCGGTGGTGTAATTTTGTATACACCGTCAAGATGACCAACATTCTTTGTTTAAGTGTTCCAGTATTTAGGCCTGACCATGGCGCAGTAACTGTTTTCACAGTGGTGGCAGAGGCGGCTCCAAAGATCATGAAAATATCCCGTAATTTACTGAAGAAGTTTAAAATTACCAAAAACGGTCAAAAGACGGATATACCAGCCGTTGCAACTATACGCGCGAGCCTTACGACTTTGTCACAAATGATTCGCTCTTCTCCTACTTATCTTCAATTTTCCGCTGACGATTTCACTTGACAGCCCAGACGACCGAATATGAAATTTCGTTTTCTTTGGAAGAGTTGACATTATGTTTTTCTCTTCACGAACATACACCGGAGCGGACCAACCAGCTGTTGTGCGACAGTTCAGTTCATTATGGAATTCCAAAACGGACAGGCAAACGTCGTACTTCAACTTTCAAACCTCGTGGCTCAACTTGTCAAACCTCGTGGTTCAACTTTCGCACATCCTGGTTCACCTTTCGCACATCCTGGTTCACCTTTTCAGCGGAATGGATCTAGCCATCGCGCGACGCGATTTAGCGCAGATCGACCGATCGCGCCCAAAGGCCGCCCAACGCTACAAGAGTATGATTCCCAGACCCAGCGATTTTATAATTAATTACATTTGAGGCTCGAGGATAAACAGGATGACATCGCCGGTGAACCCAAACGTATGAGCAAGCGTCAAATGCCAACCAGGTATTCATTAAGTGATCTACAATTGTATTACACTTGTTTTAACGTCTAAAATTGTTTTAACGTCTGTATTCTAAGCATCGATTTTGAAGAATGTAGATATGGATATTAAACAATTTTTTTTAAATTAGTTAATTGTTTTTTTTTCCCTAGATCATTCTCCCGAAGAGGTGTATTTGGCATTTGGAAGAGAGCAGCCAACCCATGTCCACTCATTCCCAATAGGAGATGGACCCGCGAAGGTGAAAGTCGTTCCCAAATGGCATAATGGTGATACCCACCAGCAGCAACTTCGAGACATTATTTACGTGACTGGAAAACTTTTAAAATTAGGAACAGCAGCATTACATAAGTGTTACAGTACAAGTAATTAATTGTATTTCCTTGTTATCTACACTACTTGACTCGCATTCTTGTCATTCCATTCCCTCATTGTGTGTATTATGCAATCAGTTCATTTCTCCGTTGTATGTGTTGTGCAATCACCTACAGGTACAATACGTTCTAAAGAAATCACTGAATTGTCATAATAATGCTTTGCGGGTTGAAGCTGTTTAATAAAGTGTTAAAATAATTTGGAACATGTTTTATTTCCCCACAATTACAGTCGTAGTAATATGTTGATAAAGAGCCTTGTAGAAATTTAAGCCAATGCATGAAAGGTAAAACAAAAATATTCAAAACTTAAAACACCTTTAGTGAGCAGTTTTCTTCCACAAAGATACCATATCATGTGATTGTTACCTTGCTTTCAACACTTTTAGTTTTCCTTTTCTTGTCTGGTCGTGAAGTAAATTTTTGGGGCTTTAAAGATAATGAAGACTTTGATGACGACTGACGTTGCAAAAGATGAGGACAGCAGTGATGGTGCAATGAAGTATTGAAAAAAAGGGAAAACATTTCTGAACTCCAGGGACCAATTTCATGGTGCAATTGGCACGAAACATTACTTAGCACATAATTTATCTGCTTTATATTGCAAAAGTCGATTGCCTGACAAAATATTGTGATATGTATTTACATGTGCACTAAAATGTTGATACTGTTTTTAAGCACAATTTGAAAATACAAATTTAGCTGGTCCCTCATCTTACAAAGTAATTCATTAATAAAATCTCCCAAAACGTCCCAAATTGTTTTGTAAATTTTGAGGTTCAGAATGTTTCGATTTACTGATCTTAATTTTCGGTTTGTGAAAATAAAGCAAGAAAATCAATAAGCCGTATTCCTGAACGTGGAGGGCGCTATCAAGTTGTCCGCGCCTGGTCCACGCCCATCGTGCGTTATGTTCGAACACAAAACGCGCTACGCGCACACGCCTTCCAAACGTTTATTTTGAATGGAAATCTGTGCGCGCGACACAGGTCTGCGCGCTCCGCGTACGCGACCTTTCCCCACGTACGTATATGCACGTACCCCCACTTTTCTACTGTCGTCTATGGACATTTTCCCCCAAATCACCTTGTTCGAGCGCCCTCACGCGTTCAGGAATACGGTCCATTGATCACGTTTAAATGACGTCACTTCCTACAAATCGCCACTTGCATCAGAATTTTGAGCGTAGTTTTTTATGACGCGCATCGGCTGCGCCGTATTTCGAACAAATTTCGAGCAACACGCGCGCGTGTTTGGAACATGTTACAGCGTGTGCGTGCGCGTACTTGATAGCGTTTAATACGCAGTCGCATTTCTTCCTACGAAGATGGCTTTCCCATTCAGTGGATCGGAAACCAGTCTAGCGCCGTATTCGAAAGGACGGATCACGTAATATATGGACGGGGGCGGCCGATTTTAGCAGGGATTACACACTACGAACAAACGCAACAAATATTAATATTTTCAAACGGGAAGAATTTATTTCTCTCCCAACACGGTTTTAAAACATTTAAATGCAGTTTCAATGGGTATATGATGCATTTATTGGCGGCGTGCTTGAACTTTCATAAACTGCATACCCTACAAATAATGGTACGATCCGTCGCGCAGTGAGACTTGAGAGCCTTGTCAACTGGGCGCGCGGCGAAGCACTCAATTGTTAATCCGATAAGAAGAAAGTAGTTTAAAGATACAAAACCAGAAAAAACGTAAAAAAGACCCTTACATTTTCTTTTTTAACATCGATATATGTTTTTACCAATCAATAAGGATTCTTACTGTGTAGCTCTGGTTAAGTATTTTGGGTGTTACACGGACGAGGAAATTCCGACTGACCTATAGGCTTTCCTGGGGAACCAATCAGCAAGTGACCCAAATACAGCAGCGCGTCGGAATGCAGCGAGCGACCCAAATACAGCGGGTCGGATGCAGCGCGTGAACCAAATACACCGCGTGCACGCTTTTCGAATGGTTTGACAAATCTAAGGCGGCTTACAAGAATCATCGAACATGACCGTTTTATCGTTGCTAATATTTTCGGTTTCATAATTTTCTTGGCAAATGTTTGCGAATATATTTACGAACACGTTGCAAAGGCGTATGACATCGCAAAATACATTTGTTTATGAAGATAATTGCGACATTGCAAATATTTGCAAAGATAACTGTGGTATGCCATGACCCTTGTGTGCCATCATAAAACCCTGTGCTGCTATTTACTTAAAACGGTCTTTTTTTTAGCTCCGTACCTTTCAAGGCGCCCACTGTTGAAAAGTTTAACCTTATCAGTATTGTCATTTAGTGCCTGGAGACGGAGTAGGCGTTCGGTGGTGAAAGTTTTTGTGTATTTTAAAGGATTTCTCCGACCATTTTGGCTGTAGTATATTTGTACCTTGTCTATAGAAGGTAGGATTTTGTACCCTTTATTAAAATGTATTCAATTACTTACCGGGAAGGCTTTGATTTTCCATATTTTTGTACAAAATTAAAGATAGTGAGACCAACAACTGACGTCACTGCGTGATCTCAGTAAAAAGATACGCCAAGGAGAGCGTCCGCGCGTGAAATTACATGTGCGTGAATTTAGATGACTGCAGGATACATTTTTAAAATAAAAAACAAAAAGGCTACATGTACATACAGTCCAACTGCTCTTTGACCTTTAGTCTCCAATATTTAGACTTATGGTAACCACAAGCATATCAAGTTTTGTGAAATACAGTAAGTGCATATATATTGTTATAAAAAAACTTCATACAAACAAAAATGTTACTTTCTTCTAATGCGTCTGCTAGGGATGGGACGTTAAACCGGTTAACCGCTTAACCGAAAACGAATTAAAAACCGGTTTTGCCGAACGTTTAAACGAAACCCAATTTTAATAAATTTACAATAGTTTTTAGAGGGTTATTTGTAATGACTTCATGAAATTGCACATGCATCTATCATGTCTATAAACACCTGCAGTTGTTGAAGTCGAGTCGCCAATATCGAGTCCGAGTCCGAGTCTAGAGTCATTAGCCTCGAGTCCACGTCAATTTCCTCGAGTGCAAGTCACGAGTCACTTGTTCGCCAAATTTCTTAAACTGAATCCGCTATATTTCGTTCACACAATGTGTAATGATGACGTACTCATGCGCTCCTTGCCGGCCTGGTGGGACCGGGCAGTGTACGTATTCACGCATCCGACCCCCCCTTTAGCTCTTGCTCTAGACTACGTTATGGACAGAGCTTCAAAATGGCCGACCTAGTCTTTAGCCCCAGACCTAGTGCTAGACACCCGTTGCGGACACAGCCTTATATTCTCCCGTGTGGAATATGTGGACGGGAACCAGTCTAACCAGCCCTTTGCTCGACAATAGTCTTGGGAATCTCTCCCGGAAGTTCAGCATTGATGTTGTTGTTGTTGTATATTTTATGGCATATTCGGCAACTAAGGCCCTTTATGCCATCAACTATACGGTTTTAGCTTTAACTATACTGTATTATCAACTTGAGATGACGAAGAAGGAGTTGCAGTTTTAGAAGTGGGAGGAAAAACCCCAGAGAAATGCCCCAGGGGAAACGCAATCCACATACACGCCCCGGATTCGAACCCGGGACGCCAAAGGTGAAAGGCGAGGAAAGAACCCGTACGCCAACCCGACTGCCCTATATGGCCTAGTTCAGCATTGAATAGCAGCACAGGGTTTTATGATGGCACACAAGGGACATGGCATACCACAGATATCTTTACAAATATTTGCAATGTCGCAATTATCTTCATAAACAAATGTATTTTTCGATGTCATACGCCTTTGCAACGTGTTCGTAAATATGTTCGCTAACATTTGCCAAGAAAATTATGAAACCGAAAATATTAGCAACGATAAAACGGTCATGTTCGATGATTCTTGTAAGCCGCCTTAGATTTGTCAAACCATTCGAAGAGCGTGCACGCGGTGTATTTGGTTCACGCGCTGCATCCGACCCGCTGTATTTGGGTCGCTCGCTGCATTCCGACGCGCTGCTGTATTTGGGTCACTCGCTGATTGGTTCCCCGGGAAAGCCTAGGCAAAAACAAAGAAAAAGTTAAACCTTCCAGGAGAGATTCTCAAGAGTATTCTGGTCGAGCAAAGGGCTGGTATGTTAGGCCTGCAAGAGGGCGCACTACCGGGAATGGCCAACGCGTACACAAACCAATATCGACTAGAATAGTTTTGGGCCAATACTAGGCTGCGTGTCGCAAATTTTGCATTATAAAAGTTAAAATAATCCGTCTCTGTAGAAAAAAAATACCCTTACCTGTAGTCCCCAATCCTGAGCGATGGCATTTGTTTCGTTATCCTCATGCTTTTAGCCGCGATATCGGGCGAAACACATCGTTTAGAGTAACGTGAAAGTTTGATTAGTTTCGCAGCAATTTTAATTATAGGCTATAGTCGTATATCTTTTTTGTTTCGGAAAATGGGGAAAATCGAGTATTTTAATTACCATTGGCTCCTACATAGCGTGTGTAAAACATATGATATTAGCTGATTTTGTTTTTCAAAAAAATTGCTTTTCTCCATTTCATACACTTGGGTTGTTCTGTAAGTTTTGCACATTATCCTTGAGAAGTCATTTTATAGAAAATATCAACATTCTATTGTGACGGATTCCCGGTTTTTCCTTTGTATTTCTGTATTTTAATATAAAAGCTGGATTCGCCACTGAAATTGGTAAACCTATTGCTTTTATCAGCGTCAGTCAGGGACAACTGAACCAGCTGCCCTATGATAAGCAGAACTTCTAGATTCCATCAATATACAAATTGTGTTTATTAATTACTGTCAATATTGGTTGACACATTTAAGCATGCTTTATAATAAAAAATAAAAAAGGGTTCAACTTACTTTATGCTTCATTTTCAGTTGAAATTGTATTTAAGTAAATTTAATAAAAAGCTGGAAAACCATACTAGTTTGTTGGCTTAGTTGTTTGGAATAAACAAAAATTGAACTGGGTAGGCCTAGAAAAATATATTACGTTCGCCGCATCTCGTATGTAATTTGGTACAAACATCTTGGGCTTCCGGAGTTCGTGGTCGCTTCAAACTCGTAAAACGCGGTAAATTTGTGAACACGATGAAATATGCTACATTGATACGGCGAACGTTGAACATTCACACCGAACACGGTGAACTGTTAATATCGAGAAGGTGGAACGTGCACACCGAGCATTGTGCTATATGGAAACCGAGCATCATGCTACATTCACATGTCCAAACCGAGCAAAACCCTACATGCACATCGACAATTAAGATTGTACATTCATATCGAGGAGGTGCACATCGAAAGTGTCGTTACTGTGAAAATTGTATTTGGAAAAAAGGAATAAAAAGCTGAAAAACCATACTTGTTTGTTGACTATATGGAGTAAACAACAATTAAACTGGGTAGGCCTATGTATAAAAATATAGTACGTTCGTCGGATCTCGTATGTAATTTTGTACAAAAATCTTGGGCTTCCTAGGCGTGGCCGCTTCAAACTCGTAAAACGCGGTGAATTTATGAACACGATGAAACATGCTACATTGAAACGCCGAACGTTGAACATTCACACCGACTATGATTACACATTCACATCGAACATGGTGCACTGTTAGTATCGAGAAGGTGGAACGTGCACACCGAGCATTGTGCTATATGGAAACCGAGCATCATGCTACATTCACATGTCCAAACCGAGCAAAACCCTACATGCACATCGACAATTAAGATTGTACATTCGTATCGAGGAGGTGCACATCGAAAGTGTCGTTACTGTGGAAATTGTATTTGAAAAAAAAGAATAAAAAGCTGAAAAACCATACTTGTTTGTTGACTTAGTTGGTTAGAGTAAACACATATTAAACTGGGTATGTATAAAAATCTAGTCAATCTGTGTAACATTTACATTTTCTTACGTCAATTTTTTTGTAGATTACTTTATATGCATACATTTTGTGGGGCGTTTTTGCTAATGGCCGCCTATAGGCACAGCCAAAAACACTTTGACACTTGATGGGGTGATCTGTCAGTAGAAAACCGCAATCACCAAACTTCAATATAAACGCACTGAATTACATTTACACCTGTACGAACATCCGCAAGGCTGGAAAACATGACTCACTGGCTGACCAAAAGCAACGTGATAATACTAAATCCACTGCACTCCACGCCCACCCAATTCACCAGACAACGTCTGTGTGTAGACTGGTTCCCGTCCACATATTCCACACAGGAGAATATAAGGACAGGTAAAGGGCGCTTCATCTTGATCTGTAATTTGTCGTCTTGGCGCGTGCGCATTGTGTTTTTTTTATATTTAAAAATTGGCCAAGCCCCTTGCTTTAGGCAATGTACTTTATTTACATAATTGGATATGTTCGACACGCACTGCCAAGTTACAAATGTCATTGCAAAATCTGCGCACTTACTAAAAAAAAAAAATAATAATAACCACGTGACGGGCAGAATTCTGCCCGTCATGGCTGCCCTTCACCGATCCCTATATTTTCGCAATAAGCGAACCAATCTATAGGGATCGGGAACCAATCTACGTCTGTGTGCTATTCGTATCATTCATTCATTACCCGTTGAAAAATAACCGCTGACACCAATCATCCAAACGCACGCATTGCATAGCACTCACTATGAACTAATTCACTACGCAGCTAGCAAGACCCTAATCCCCGACCTCGATAACCCGCCCGATTCCAGACCCTGTGCCACGTGTATTGAAACACTACTCCACCCGCGGTACAACACACAGTTTTAGTTCATAAACACAAAACGTGAAGGTCGCCCAATCCACGATTTCCTATCCTTCCGTGCGTACCAACATATAACTGTAGCAATACATGTACATGTAAGCTAAGTTTGAGTCTGAAACAGCCGTTGTGACTAAACGATAAAAACTGAATATGGCATTTCGGGAACTACGTAATTTTTCAAAAAAGTCACGACAGAAGATGCACATCGACAACATGTTACTAGCACCATTCGTTCAGACATGATGAAAGATGCTACACTGATATGGCGAACGTTGAACATTGACACCGACTATGATGCAACACTCACATCGACAAAGGTGCAACACACAACACTCACATCGACAAAGGTGCAACACACAACACTCACATCGAACATTGTGCACTGTTGATATCGAGAAGGTGGAACGTGCACACCGAGCACTGTGCTATATGGAAACCGAGCATCATGCTGCATTCACATGTCCATACCGAGCACCACCCTACATGCACATCGACAAGATTGTACATTCATATCGAGAAGGTGCACATCGAAAGTGTCGTTCCAGGGCCACCGTAGATCACTGCTGGTACCGGACTTCAAACCGCCGGCGCCTGGTTTGAGGGACATGCTTCGATGCGGTGTGTAAAGACGTGTGTAGGAATTTGGATTGTACGGCAAGGTTGACAAGGTTGACACGGTTGACCGAGAGTGAGCTACATACATGTACTAAAGCGATCGAACGTGGCGATTATATAGCCAGTTGTTTAATGCAATTATATTGTGTTCAGTGTCAATACACTGGCACTTGTTCTAAAACGAACAGAAATTCCACATCTAACATTGTTATTAAAAGGTGCCTGTGGCCATTATTAGGAAATCACCAGAACCATTTCACTTCAACTAGGTGGCTGCCTGGCCAAGGCGCACAACCCTATCAGCAGTTAGATTGTGGCATTTCCCCCTACAGGGTATTCCTGGCGTTGTTGCCATATTATCGCTGCAATCATGGAATCATCAGAACCATCTCGCTTAAACCAGGGGCAAATTTCATGGCGCTGTTAAGCACAAGAATTTGCGTAGCACAGGATTTGTTTGCTTTATTTTGCAAAAATTGATTGCCAGCCAAAATCGTAAGTGATTTGTATCGAAAGGTATACTCTGGCGAAGAACACAAGTTGGCGTATACTTTTGGCTCGTAATCCATTTTATAAAGCAAATCAATTATGTGCCAAGCAAATGTTTGTACTTAGCAGCGCCATGAAATTGGCCCCTGGTGGTTGTCTGGCCAAGGCGCCCAACCCTATCAGTACTTAGATTGTGGCGTTCCCCCTACAGGGTACTCCTGGCACTATTGTCATTATTACCGCTGCCATCAGGGAATCACAAGAACCATCTCGCTTCAACCAGGTGGTTGCCAATAGCCAAGGCGCACAACGCTTAGATATACTTAGATTGTGGCATTCCCCCTGCAGGGTGCTTTTGCCATTATTACCGCTGCCATAATGGAATCACCAGAACCATTTTGCTTCAACTAAGTGGCTACCTGGCCAAGCTAGGCGCACAAATTACCCTATCAGCACTTGGATTGTGGCATTCAAGTACTCACACAAGTTCGATAATCAGCACTGAGTATACAGTGTTAACAATTACGTTGGGTAAGGGCAAAACAAACCCCAATTAACAAGCTCAATAATTTTAGCATGACTTTTTAATTCTACTTTGCACAATTTTCTAGGCAAAAAATGGATGAACATGTCCCTGGCCATCGCGAACATGGAGCCATTGCCAAAGGTGTCAAGAAAAAGCCTTCATTAGTGTCTGGACAGAGGTAAGGTTATATTGATGTGATTCGCTAAATCATCCCCCTCCCCCCAAAAACAAAATATTTCATTTGTTTTCCCATTGTCTTTCCCATTGTCTGGAGAATGTGTGCAATCAGTTTCAGGGTTTAATGCCCTTCCAATAATTATAATATAGTGTCAAAATGTTATCTCTGTAAATTTTGGTTCAGCAACACATTTGTGAACACTGAACGTGTTTAAATTATAAATGAGAACATATGTTAAACATTTATAAAACGCGTAGCTTGAAAAGCATTCAGGAGAGTATTTAAAGGCCAAACACTTGTTAAACAGCTAGAATCCCCCCATCCACATTTTTTTTAGTTTTCCTGTTTATCATGGAGGTTTATGTTTCTACAACGCGATTACAACGTGTTTTCCGCCAAAAACCGACAATCTTTTGTTTAAAACGCAATTCAGTTCCGACCCTCTTTTTTACCCGAAATTCTAAAACGCTCGAGGTCACTTGGTTCAATGTTTACAAACAGGGGCGTGACGTCATCCTGAGAAGACCTGAGAAGACCTTAAAACGGCCTGTGTAGTATTGAATGAAAAACATACGAAGTGTATGTTCATCATGCCTGTTTCGTCCTTGTAATTCAAATTACAAACGTGAAAAATACTTTCTGTAAATGTTTAAAGGAGTGTGACCAGATCACTTTTTTTTTACCCATAACTCCCCGGGACTTACCTTATGGGTCATGAGATTTTTTATATCATAACATCCGTTATATTTTTCTGATTACGAAACTGAAACTCCCGCGCTTTTAGGCCGCATATTTCCGAGGATATCGTCGAAAATCCACCGATTATTTGTAAACTAATTTTCCAGTATCAACGTTTATCCGCTGAAAGCCGACTCGATAGTTTTGTTCAATTTTTTACTGGAAATTGCGAATTTTTTCGGGTTTTTGGGACATGGGAGGTGTGTATGGGAGTTACTTGATAATATTGGTAAGTTACATCGAAAACTATTTTCCAGAAACTCTGGTCACGCTCCTTTAAATTAAATGGGTATGAATTTAGGAGTTGAATTCCACATCTTGTTATGAGCTGTAAACCACGAAACAGTGAGAGTCTGATGAAAAACAAAGACGACTGAGACAAAGGTATGATTTTTACTGAAGCAAAACACATGAGTGCCACAGCGGTAGTTGGCAAACGGTCGAGCGTTGTACTCAGGTGTTCTTTCGTTTTGAACCGTGCAGTGACCGTAGACGACGGCCATCCAATCAAATTTCCCACTAGACAATAGAGACGGTATACTCAAAAGCCCTCCAATCATGTACGCGCATTGCGACACGCCCGGTGTTAATATTCATGTATAAACATTGAATAACTAAACCCATGTAATGGTGCATGCATCGTGTACGTGGATCGCCACGTGTAGCACGCGGGGTATTTAAAGTGAAATATGAAAACACGTGAAAGTCGTTTTGGGGCGGTTGGCTTGGCGTAGTGGTTTTTTCCTCGCCTTTCACCTGTGGCATCGATCCCGCTGGTTCGAATCCGGGGCGTGTATGTGGATTGGGTTTGCAGTCCCTACTTGACCGTGTGGGTTTTCCCCGGGAACTTTCTGGGTTTTTCCTCCCACTTTTAAAACTGCATCTCCTTCTTTGTTATATCAAGTTATAATAAGGTATAATAGCTAAAACCGTACAGTTGATGGCATAAATGGCCTTAGTTGCCGAATATGCCATAAAAGTAACAACAACAACAACACGTGAAAGTATTTATGTGAACAGTGTTGGCACTTGCCGAGCTTTCAGTAAAATTAACAGTCATTACTTTAGGTAAAGAATTGCCAATTCCGAAAGAGTATGTGAACTAGGCCTATTTTACAACCATTATAAAATAAACGACAGAAGGGTGATTTTGTATTGATATGCGAGTCGGTATTAACATGACAGTGAGATCATTATTGTAATTGTTTAATTTTCTGCTAAAATAATACATGTACAATATAATGCGTTGTACATACATCAAAACAATGGATGAAAAACGTGAGTGTGAAGCAACGAGCAATATTTGCAATGTGGTGTCCACAATGTGTCGTCACCTTTTGGGGAGTGGGTGGAGGGTGGGGGAGGGGGGAGGGGGAGGATGGAGGGGGGAGGGGGGAGGGGGGAGGGGGGAGGGGGAGGGGGAGGGGGGAGGGGGAGAGGAAAGTGTTTGTTTTGATTTGTTTGTTGTTTTACTATGCATGTATACAGCTAAAGACTTAACATACATTGGAATTTAGATAGAACAGCTCTGTTCGTCGATTTCATTTAGTTACTTGTTCATTTATTTTTAATGGAAATCGTTCAACACAAGGCCAAAATTGTCACTCAAGGTGAGGGCTAAGATAGTTGAAGAAAGATGCAATTGCAATGTACAAAGATATTTATCATAGGCATATATGTTAAACCGTTAACGTACATTGGATTTTAGATAGAACAGCTCTGTTCGTCGATTTCATTTAGTTACTTGTTCATTTATTTTTAATGGAAATCGTTCAACACAAGGCCAAAATTGTCACTCAAGGTGAGGGATAAGATAGTTGAAGAAAGATGCAATTGCAATGTACAAAGATATTTATCATAGGCATATATGTTAAACCGTTAACGTACGTTAGAATTTAGGTAGAACGGTCCTGTTCGTGGACGTCCTTTCATATGGGTATGAGATGTAGCGTTGACGCGCACCAGAATTTAGATGCGACGGTTCTTTTTGTAAGTCCCCTTCCATATGCATATAATACCTAAGTCACAATTCAAGCGGAGGCCGGGCGGCGTGTGCGATTTATAGGCATCGGCCGGCGTGTAGAGGTCGGCGAAAGATCGCGCGATAGGGCGGTCACAGTCACAATTAAAAGTGCCCCGCACGCTGCCATGACGGGGCCCGGGGTGTCGCCGGCCGGCGATCGGCCGACTTTCCTGGAAATGGGGTCGAATTCTTGGCCCGTTTATCGGCCGGTGTCCAGCAGGCACTCGTCCGATGTCCTGCCTATGTCCCTGCGATACCCCTGCGGTATCAGGCAGGGTGCCGGCCAATTCTTATAGGCCGTACGACGGCCGGACGGGCATCTGTAGTGTGCCTGTCGAATGGCCAGCGATCAACGGCCGCGATCTGGCGGCCGGTTGTCAATTTGGGGGTGAGGTATATATAGCGGCGCTCCTCTGACCTTCTTTATTCATTTCGACCTTTCTCTAGGAGCACTCTACGAGACGAAGAAACAAGAAGACAAAGAAGAAAATGCCGTTAATACCTCCACAGCGCTTGCGGCCACATCCACAGCGCTTTTGGGCACCTGCGAGCCCAAGTGGCTGGTCGGCCAGACGCCGGCCGGGCGCCGCCAAGTCGGCCGGACGCCGGGAGGGGTCCGTCCGGCGTCTGAGCGGCGTCTGGGCGGCGCCTGGCCGATATATGGATTGTCTGGGTTGTCCAAATATTGGCCCGGCGCCCGCCCGATGTGTGCGATGCCCTGCCGGACATCGGTCAGGCATCGATCGATTTAGTGGCGATCAGTTTGCGATGCGAAACGCCGCACCAGGTTTACAATCCGATTGAAAAGTAACTCGATGCCCGCCCGATGCACAAAAATGACCCGGCAGCCGCAAGGAGTCCCGTGGGGCGCCGGCCGAAAATGCCTAAAAATCCGTCGCAAACTACTCGCAAACCCACCGCAAGCTAATTGTGACTGGGGTATAGTTAACCCGTTAACGTACGTTGGAATTAACACCTAAGTCGCAATTAAAGCGGAGGCCGGGCGGTGTGTGCGATTTATAGGCATCGGTCGGCGTGTAGAGGTCGGCAAAAGATCGCGCGATAGGGCGGTCACAGTCACAATTAAAAGTGCCCCGCACGCTGCCAAGACGGAATGGGGTCGAAATCTTGGCCCGTTTTTCGGCCGGTGTCCGGCAGGCACTTGTCTGATGTCCTGCAAATGTCCTGCCTATGTCACTGCGATACCCCGGCCGATGTCTGGCCGATTTCCGGCCGGGCGCCGCCAAGTCGGCCGGACGCCGGGCGGGGCCCGGCCGGCGTCTAAGCGGCGTATGGGCGACGCCTGGCCGATATATGGATTGTCTGGGTTGTCAAAAATTAGGCCGGCGCCCGCCCGATGTGTGCGATGCCCTGCCGGACATCGGCCAGGCATCGACCGATTTATTGGCGATCAGTTTGCGATGCGAAACGCCGCACCAGGTTTTAAGTCCGAGTTAATTAAAAGTAACTCGATGCCCGCCCGATGCCCAAAAATGACCCGGCAGCCGCAAGGAGTCCCGTGGGGCCCCGGCCGAAAATGCCCAGAAATCCGTCGCAAACTACTCGCAAACCCATCGCAAGCTAATTGTGGGGTATTAGGTAGTAAGAACGGTCCTGTTCGAAGATGCCATTTCATATGGGTATGAATTTACCGTTGACGCGCACCGGAATTTAGATGTGACGGTTCTTTTCGTAAAACCTCCATTTATATGCATATAAGTTAAACCGTTAACGTAAATTGGAATTTCATGCTTCTTCGCTGCGCTCATTCGCATGAAAAACAGTTTTACTCTAATGAATGACTCGATGAACACAAGACATTTGATTCAGATTTTAATTTATTTACAGCTTGGGAGTTGGCCGGGACTGTCTCGAGCGCAACGTCAAATAATTGTACAAGTTTAAAGTTTTAATCTTATTGGTCAACGTTAGCGATACCGCCACCTGTTAGGTTAAGTGAAAACAAAAGCAAGATATGTAATCAACACCAACGAAAGCACATTCATCTTCGGGTTCCATCTGGAACCAAACTCTTTAAGCTCTTCGGACATCGTCCGGCTCTTGTCAACCCAATTATCTGAAAACGAGTTCTTTTACATAAAGTTAAATTATTTATTTTAAATTACAATGAGACATTTCGTTCCAAACAAAATGCCTATTTATAGTTGTGCGTTTTGGAATAAAAAGGGAAGACAAATTAAAAATCATAAAGCATAACGTGGAATTCATTCACAAGTTCAATAAGCTATACGAGATTTAGGTAAAACCCCGTTTGAAGATTGAGAATGGTAAACTCTCCAGGAACATGGCAATGCTTTCGGTATCAGTCCATGCAGCAAAGCTGCAGGCACTCGGAGGCCACGAAAAACCCCGATTCACGAGGAAACGTGGGTGCATCCAAGGATACCAAAGGAGGGTGCACTCCCTTGTTCATTGCCCCATTACCTGGATTGCTTACCGTGTTTGAATCGGATTGTTAGCGATAAATTCCAAATTTAAGTGGACAAAAAAGACGGAAATACAGAAAAATAAATCATATTTGTCGCTTCCATTTGGAACCAAACAGTTTGCTCTCAACTCAATTAACTCAAAAAACATACGTCATTTATAAATAGAAGGTGAATGTGTTATTCTGGTCAAAAGTTATTTATACATAATAAGTATATAGGCTACTCCTGTACATGGGCCTATATCGATTCTCTCTGTATAAACAGCATTTTAGGCTCTTTGGACATAGTCCGGTTGTGATCAATTCTCTCAACTCAATTAACTCAAAAACCATGTCATTTATAAATAGAAGGTGAACGTTATTCTGGTCAAAAGTTATTTATACATGAGTACTTCTGTACATATATCGATTTCTTCTGTATATAAACAGTACAGCCCTTTATAGGCTCTTTGGACATAGTCCGGTTGTGATCAATTCAACATTCTCATATTTAGTAAAAGCATAGTACAGTACTTGTTTCTTCGACAATAAAATGTTAGTTGCACATCATTGAACAGATAATTCTAAACCAAACATATACGAAATACCGACTGCTCTATAGACTTACATGCGATAGCAAGATCCGAAGTGCGATATCTGCTCCGACTCGTTTTACTATGCGTAATGCGTGTATAACCACAACAAGAGGGAAAACATTAAATTATTGTCCGATAATAAATATGGAGTCATAAAGTCTCCTGAATCTTACCATTTTACACTGAAGTGACATATACTCTCTACTTTATAGTAAGGAAAGGTGAATCATTATACCGAATAAATATCATTTAGCCATACTTATTCGGATAGAATTATTATACATGTAGAGTGATCATTGGAAAAACTGCAATCTGGAACCAATAAACTTGCTTTGACATGTAGAAAGTGATCCATGTGTTTCTATTCACGTTTGGATAGTATTTTTGACCGTGTGGGCATGGTTCGGAGAAACGTTAGTCAGATATAAGAAAAAGATATTGAAATTCGCAAATTAATCCGGACAATGCTTGCTTTAGCTGAACATTATAGACCATACCCAAGTGAAAACAACACCCTATGCGTTTAGGGCGAACCAGTGCACTTTAGCAATGGACGTTACAGATTGCCAGCGAATGTTGAGACCCAACTACCATGACGTCGCAGTTTTGTCTATTACAAAATTCCCTTTGGAAAAAGATGAAAATGGATCAACCCAAAGTCGGGTTGTAAACACTGTAAACGTGGCACATGTATATTATTTTAGTAAACAATGTTTAAAGTGTTCCGTTTTATTTGACAAGGGGGCGTAAAGTGCAATTAACTTCAGTGAAATAATGTGTTTAAACCATGATAAGAAAGGAATGTGCCGTTGGATGTGCGCAGTTTGCTTATAATATGCGCTTCAGTCGGGGAAAAAAACCCTGTTGATAAATGAATAAGCGTTTGGTACTGCAAAATCGGACATAGAATTAGGTAACGACGAATTCATGCTAAAGCACTTTTTTGACTTGCACTCGGAGCAAAACGCAAGAATGGCGTGGTGACGCAAACGCACAATAGTATAAGGCTAAGGCTGGAATGACGTGTACATAATGCTGAGCGCTAATTGGTCAGCTCGACAACAGCACAGAGAGCACGCTAATGTGCATACTTACGCAGTTAGATTACGTGGAGCGCTAAAACAAATTCTGACGACAGAATTCTTTTGATAAATCGGGGAAAACAAACATCCACTGTCTTACTCACAGCACATAAAATACGGCGCGGGATTTTAAAGAAAAAGAGCAAAAGTTAATCTTAACACCGATTTTACCATAGGGCAATCTGCCAGAAGTTCCGATGATACGGACAAAAAACAAATGTGTTAAGAACTCCCCTTTGTTTTATAAATTTCACACAAAACAAAATGTGAAGTGAACAAGAAAATTATCAATCCGAGCAATTCGTTGGTTGGTTGGTTCGTTCATTCAACTCTACGACCCCGACCAGGGTATGAGAGCTTGTAACAGGAAATTGAGGCGTTAAGAGATTAATGTGATAAAAATCAACCTTTGGAAAAAGTCGGGTCAGAACCTCATCTACTCGAGCATGCTCCAGAAATTGTCAAACTACCTTGCACGTACATTTTATGGGTCACATATTGGTTGTGTGCGCGACCAGTCTAGTGCGCATGTGCAGTGTAAAAGCCTGAATCGTGCAACCATTAATACAAGCACCCATTTCAGACCGCCCAGAAGCGAGCCAACTGGTTAATTATTTAAAATCTGATGAGGGCGGGCTTTTAAGTAAATCTTTAAACAAATGAACTATAAATAATTTAAATATCATTTAAACAGCGGACACATTTCATTGGAAAATTCCTACCAATTAAATAAATCTTTAGCTTGAAGATCTTTGCCTTGAGGAAGTCAGGTGGAGGGGGGCCTAGTTTCTTACACATGAAAAGGCAGTCTTGTATAGGAATGTAAACACAATTAAGTTATTATTGAATATTCCTTTCTTTTAGCATAACCATGAGCAGATCCATAACTTTTATATTCCATTATAGCGTGAAAAACGGTACAAATAATTTTCTTGGAAAATTGAAATACTGCAAAGTCTGCAATAAGTTAGTGTGTGCATTAATAAAACAACGTCATTCTCGGAAATACGTAATCTTTGACATTACCGATGTACCCTTTACGAGATTCAAGCTCGAGGGAAATTCATTTTCTCGAAAAGGAAAACATTAATGAACGGGTTATTCCAGGCAGAAACCAAACTAAAACGAGGTACAAGAACATAAATATATTGCATGAACAGATACCTCAGATAATCTGTACAGAAGAGACACTAATATACATGTATTCCGATTGTACAGCGGGCATGACGCAAATGGATATTTCCATAAAAACATGAGTCCGAGTGTGACAGTTTGATGCATTTGTAAAATTGGCAATTTCAAGTTAACAAGAAATTTCTGTGCAATTTCTAAATATAGAATATTTAACAATTTACAAACACTTTTTTGTAACACTTGCCTTGGTATCACAGTCAAATTGTTGACAAATTGTTTCACGACGTAAGGATGGACTATTCTTGCAATTACATTTCAACTTTTCCACCATTTTCTCTGAAAAGGGGTAGTTGTTAATTAAACACAAATGTAGATTTTGGATTTTATCAATTCAAATTACATTATGAGCGAAATTTGTTGTGTTCGATTCACCCTTATATGCCGAGGGCAATCGTTCTCTGAAGTCCGGCAATTATAAAAATTCAACTTAAGAAGTGTCACGACGTATTCATGTAATGACCCAAAATTATAATTTAAGTTAAAAGTTATCAAAAAAAAATAACGTCGGTCCTAGTTTTTTCATTGAACTCAAAATGGGTTGGTGTAATAATTGCACTACCTTATGAAAATTAGTTTACACAACATATGGATTGAGAACGTGCATGACAAAACGAAATGGCGATGGGAAAATATGACGTGATTTGTAAACAGTCTCAACACCCATGGGAAAAATGAAAAGGCCAATGGAATATCCGTTCATATCCGTTTAATTAAAGCGTGGTATAGTTTTAAAAATACACGTATAGGGTAAGTACAAGGTAAATATTTCAATCCTTTCCTTGTCGGTTAGTTAAGATTAGACTGGAAGCTAGGTCAATAAACAAAATGTAAAATGTCAACACATTTAACCGAAGCAGGACTGTTTAGCCAATCTTAAATCTGTGAACTTGAACACCATGTGATAAAAAGAAAAGCTACATTACGCTCGTGCGTGTATGCCGTAAGGCGGCCATTGCAGATCCATGCCAGCTCTTCCCTCAGAACCGTGTCGTTAAAGTACCGTAAAGCACCACGAAGGACAACCGAATCTGGGAACAAATTACAAAAAACACAAGAGGCAAGCAACACTGCGGGAGTGGGTGGGTGGGTGGGTGGGTGTATACGGGGCGAGCTATTTGCACTTCCAAATTGAGTTGCATTGCAAATAATTTTACTTAATGTAGAAGGCGTAAATTTGCGGTACAAATTGTGAGAAAAGTAAAGCTGAACCTCGTGCTCGAGAGACAGACGGACGGCCTGAAGGACGAACAGGCGTCAGCCCATGCATTATATACTGTACGGAGTACTGTATATAATTATGTACACAATGGGGGCATTCGTATTCCCACAGTGGGGGCATTCGTGCATGGGGGCATTGTGCGAACATTCCTACGCACAATACAAACAACCGTACAAAGCCATCTTGATCATTCAAGCGAACAAAACTAAATTTTAGGTAGAACGGTTCTGTTCGTGGATGCCCTTTCATATGGGTATGAGATGTACCGTTGACGCGCACCGGAATTCAGATGTGACGGTATTGTTCGTAAAGCTGCCTTTCATATGCATAAGTTAACAGTTAACGTACGTTGGGATTTAGGTACAACGGTCCTGTTCGTGCAGTCTTTTATATGCAATTTTGTGTGAACCAATAACGCACATCGTCTCCATCACTTATTTCGTTGAATTCAATATTCATATTGAATTAAATATTCATGTAAAATCCGTAAGATATGGTGTTCAGCACCTGCCATCTCGCGTCTCGCATCTCGCATCTCGCGTCTCGTTTCGAATCTCGCGTCTCGAATCTCGCGTCTCGCATCTCGCATCTCGCATCTCGAGTCTCGCGTCTCGCGTCACGCGTCACGCGTCTCGCGTCTCGCGTCTCGCGTCTCGCGTCTCGCGTCTCGCGTCTCGCGTCTCGCGTCTCGCGTCTCGCGTCTCGCGTCTCGCGTCATGCATCTGGCATTTTTACTACCAAATCTCGATTACAAAATCCAGAATACATACACCAGAGTATATCTTCCACACGGGGCTGATGAAGTGAGAACAATTTCACAATTTTCTGAACAGACTCCAGCAAAACTGATTTATACTGTCCTCTTCCACTTAAAAAGTCTTTATTGATTCTGATCCAAAGCACACTTAATTTGGTTTCAGCTTCAACCGCACACTAATTAGTACCTTTTTAGGGAGTTAAAGAGACCCCTTCCAAAGAAAGGAACTAAAAAGTAACGATTTTGCACAGAAACGCACATCTTATTAGTCGAGTATCTATGGGGGTGGGGGTGGGGGTGGTCCCGTGCACCCGTGCACACAACCCCAGTACAAAACCAATCCCACTTTTTTAGGTGCATTTTATGGTCTTAAAACACATTTTTGATGTTAACAGTGAACAAACCCGATGCACTCGGGATATTCAAAATGGCGGCCATTAAAAATGGTTCAAAATCATATATTAGCCAAATAATATGATGAAAGCACTTAACAAATTGCTAGCTATATGTTTTTGACACTCACAAATTTATTTCTGGGTTTCCCTTTGTTCTATCATGCTTCAAATTCAAAATGGTGGCCAATATGGCGGACAATATGGCCGCCTACAGCGGCCAAATATGAGAAAAATGATTTATAATGGACAAAAATAATGACAAATACATACATAACAAAGGTTATATATGTTTTGACCCTCGTAAATTTATTTTTGGGGTCCCCTTTTTTCTATCATGCTTCGAAATGAAAATGGCGGCCAATATGGCTGCCAAAAGTGGCCAATATGAGAAATATGATATACATGTATAATGAACAAAAAATATGATAAACACATACATGTCCATTAAATGCAATCCCCAGAATCAACCATTAGAGATATCCAAGATGGCGGCCAAAGTGCCTGCCAACAATGCTAAAAAATTGAAAAGAATTAGCTAACAAATATGCTAAAGGCATAATGCAATTGTTAGTTGTAAGTTTTTATCCCCACAATATAATTTCTAGTCATTTTTGCTATCATACAATTTTTCTCCGCGAGGGTGTTTTCATCTGACCCTTTCGTTCTGGGTCAATATTGAAGGTCAAAGCTCAGCAAATAAATAAATCACATTTTCAACAAAATCTAGCCTAACTGGAGAACGGAACGGGGTATACACGTCAAATTTAGTACAATTTTACCACAAAAAAACAGTCTAACTTGAAAACGGAACAAGGTATGAACTGGAAACTTGGCACAATCCTAGGTCTTAGATTAATGATCCCGATGTTTGCGTTACTTCACGATGACGTTATAATTAGTGACCTAGTTTTTGAAAAAGTCTTAAAAAGTGGATTTTTTGGACAAAAGACAATCTAACTCGAAAATGGAACAATGTATAAACTTGAAACTTTGTCCGGTTATGGACCATAGACAAGGGATCTTGATTATAGTATGATGTCATCATAACGTCATCGATTACGTAATTATAATAAATTTAAAAATGGGCAAACAAAAAAGATGTTGAGACAAAAACCGGCCTAACTCGGAAACGGAACATGGTATGAACTAGTCTTGGCCCAAGACTACTCTAGTCGATATTGGTTTGTGTACGCGTTGGCCATATAGTGCGCCCTCTTGCAGCACTAACGGACCAGTCTTTGCTCACTAGAGTAGTCTTGGGAATTTCTCCCGGAAGTTTAAACTTTTTCTTTGTTTTTGCCTAGGCTTTCCTAGGGAACCAATCAGCGAGTGACCCAAATACAGCAGAGCGTGGGAATGCAGCGAGCGACCCAAATACAGCGCGTCGACCGCAGAGCGTGACCCAAATACACCGCGTGCACGCGCTTCGAATGGTTTGAAAAATATAAGGGGGCTTACAAGAATCATCGAACATGACCGTTTTATCGTTGCTAATATTTTCGGTGGCATAAGTTTCTTGGCAAATGTTTGCGAATATATTTACAAACATGTTTGCAAAGGCGTATGACATCGCAAAATACATTTGTTTATGAAGATAATTGCGACATTGCAAATATTTGCAAAGATATCTGTGGTATGCCATGTCCCTTGTGTGCCATCATAAACCCCTCTGCAGCTATTTACATAAAACGGTACCGCCCCCAATGCTGAACTTCCGGGAGAAATTCCCAAGACTACTCTAGTGAGCAAAGGGCCAGGGCTGGCCAGTTAGTGCTGCAAGAGGGCCCACTACTGGGAAAGGCCAACGCGTACACAAACCAATATCGACTAGAGTAGTCTTGGGCCAAGACTAGGTATGAACTTGAAACTTGGTACACTCTTAAACCTCAAGAGTACGCATCCTGACAAGTATGTGACTTGTAGATGACGTCACTTGCAACTTCATAATTTGAAAATACCTTAAATGACGATTTTGGAAACAAAATTCCTTCAGACCTATGACGTACTGTTCTATTTGCCAAATCGATGGTCACTGCATTGGACCTTAGTGTGTGATATATTTAGGTTATGTCATCTTGACGATACTTCATTTCAACCTTTTTTAATACTCTATTTAAACCTTTAAACAGCTAGAATCCCCCTTTCCACATTTGTTGAGTTTCTCTGTTTATCATGGAGGTGTATGTGTCTACAACACCATCAGAACTTGTTTTTCACAAAAAATCGACAGGCTTTTGCTTAAAACGTAAAGCAGTTTCGACCCTCTTCACCCGAAATTCTAAAACGCTCGAGGTCACTTGGTCTGTTTATCAACAGGGTTTTGACGTCATCCTGAGAAATATACAAAACGGTCTGTGCAGTATTGAATGGAAAATACACGAAGTGAATGTTTATCATGCCTGTTTTGTCCTTGTAATCCAAAATCCTTGTAATATGACAACAATCTACTATTACCTGTTTTGTGAAGAAAAAACGGTGAAATTGTGGCTCACTCACAATGAAGTAAATACTGGTGCATTGCGACGGGTGGTTTTGTCACAGGACGAGCGGCATTCACAGCGGTCTGTGAACAGCATAGAACGGTTCCCGGCGGGCATCGGCCGGTACAAGTTAGAATGAGCGACTCATTTCTTTCTCTATTGGTAATAGAAAAGAAAATCTTTCTGCTCTCTTTTTTTTCATAGTGTCTGGTAAAACAAACAACCACGCAGCTACTGGGCATATCTCTGGCTTTTTGGACCAACAGAATTCTTCAAAAAACACCATGTAACACAGACGGTTTTCCAAGTTGTTTGCGTGTAAACGTATGGAGCTAACAATCGTGTTGACTACTCTTTCTCGGGATTGCGTCACGGGGTCACGCTCATATCATGAATACCTAATGAGCGTTTCAAAAATCGCGAAAATCTCATTTCGAAAAGCGCACTTTTGCTTGCAATTTATCCACTTAAAACCGACAATTAAAAATTAATAAAAATCCACGTCGGCAAGAGGGATGTTTGGACTATCGAAAAAAGCCTAAATGCTGGATTTTCGTCAAGGGGGATACTTCCTCTTTAAGATTCAAAAGAGAGCTGTTCGCATTATCTCTAAAGCAGGTTATAAAGATCATACAGCACAGATGTTTGCAAATTTAAAAATACTCAGATTTAGTGAATTATATGACTTTAACTTGGGGAAGTTTATGTACAATTATAAGAACAATAATTTACCCCTTGTTTCAATCCTTGTTTTATTTTAGCATCCGAAGTACATGCCTACAATACTCGTGGAGCCTAGCCCTCTCGGGATAATCTTTACAAACACTTTAATAGGACTTCTTTACATAAAAATAGCCTTGTACAGCGTGGTGTTCTATATTGGAATAATCTTACCCAGGCCTTAAAGTCAGCCCCTTCTTCTAGAGTTTTTGCTAAAAACCTTAAAAGGGAACTTCTACATACTTAATCATAATGTCAATTAATGTAGAATATTCTTACATTGGTGATGGTGCTCTGGCTTGACATCCGTTCATGAGGTCTGTTTTTGTCTTGTTATTCATATTTGTCTGTCCCAGGTCAGGGCACAAAAGCTAACGCCTTACCCAGTACCTAATGTTGTATTCTTTATAATGTACTCGTCATTGATATTAAGATGTTTTCTACATTTTATTGTAGTAAATTATCTTTGTATTGTGTGAATTCAACATTGAAATAAATGAATTGAATTGAATTGAATTGAATTAACCCATAAAAACGCAAAATTAGGAGGGGAAATTGTTTTGTTATTAATACATGCTGCTGGAAGTTTGTCATAGGGCCTATGCCTGTACCTAGTTTTCTGAAGATCAAGCATAGTTTCATGGGCATTGTTGCCGCATAAGTACAAAACATACTAAAAATGTGATTTTTGAATTGGCTGAACTTTTACCTTTATTTGACCCAGGACGGAAGGGTCAGATGAAAACGCCCACGCGGAAAAAAATGTATAATAGCAAAAATGACTAGAAATTAGATTGTGGGAATAAAAACTTACAAATAACAATTGTATTATGACTTTAGCATATTTTTTGGCTAATTCTTTTCTTAATTTTTTAGCATTTTTGGCAGGCACTTTGGCCGCCATCTTGGATATCTCTAATGGTTGATTCTGGGGATTGCATTTAATGGACATGTATGTGTTTATCATATTTTTTGTCCATTATACATGTATATAATTTTTCTCAAATTGGCCACTTTTGGCAGCCATATTGGCCGCCATTTTCATTTTAAAGCATGATAGAAAAAAGGGGACCCCAGAAATAAATTTACGAGGGTCAAAAACATATATAACCTTAGTTATGTATGTATTTATCATTATTTTTGTCCATTATAAATCATTTTTCTCATATTTGGCCATTTTTGGCGGCCATATTGGCCGCCATATTGGTTACCATTTTTAATTTGTTTTTGTGAGTGTCAAAAACATATAACTAGCAATTTTTTAAGTGCTTTCATCATATTATTTGTCCAATATATGATTTTGAACCATTTTTAGTGGCCGCCATTGTGAATATCCCGAGTGCATCGGGTTTTTTTCACTGTTAACATCAAAAATGTGTTTTTGGACCATAAAATACACCTTAAAAAGTTGGTTTGGTTTAGTACTGGGGGTGGGTGCACGGGTGCACGGAACCACCCCCCGCCCCCACCCCCATAGATACTCGACTCATATATGTGCCCGGGACATGAAAGGTACAACATTGGAAGATGTGCGTTTTTGCGCAAAATCGTTACTTTTTAGTTCCTTTCTTTGGAAGGGGTCTCTTTAACTCCCTAAAAAGGTTCTAATTAGTGTGCGGTTGAAGCTGAAACCAAATTAAGTGTGTTTTGGATCAGAACCAATAAAGACTTTTTAAGTTGAAGAGGACAGTATAAATCAGTTTTGCTGGAGTCTGTTCAGAAAATTGTGAAATTGTTCTCACTTCATCTGCCCCGTGTGGAAGATATACTCTGGTGAATGTATTCTGGATTTTGTAATCGAGATTTAGTAGTAAAAATGCGAGACGCGAGACGCGAGACGCGAGACGCGAGACGCGAGTCGCGAGATGGCAGGTGCTGAACACCCCTAGAAGCATAAGAACACTCAAAGCAAAGCGCCAAGACGCGAGACGCGAGACGCGAGACGCGAGACGCGAGTCGCGAGACGCGAGTCGCGAGTCGCGAGATGGCAGGTGCTGAACACCCCTATAAGCATAAGAACACTCAAAGCAAAGCGCCGACAGAATTTCAAAGAAAAGCCATTTTCCTCATACATATACAAAAGGTATAGGAGTTGAGAAGTTGATCAGATTGTTTTTCCTTTAAAATGAGTCATCGTCATCAAGCATCGGGGAAAGATTACCATGCACTGACACCCTTAGAGACCCCATGCGCTAAACCTATGAGACAACTATCTGGGTACGCATAAAACAATTGAAGATAACTCGACAACCAGTTGCCGTAGACTCCTAAACTTGAGATCTGTGTCTCATTGTTTTATATATGCTTTCCAATGAGACTGAAATTGGCGTATTTTGGTTCCAAGTTTAGCTACCAGGGCTCAATTTTGCCTAAAATCATCAGATTTATCTGATATTTCTTCAGAATCTTGAAGATCTATACGGGTAATTCCATGAGGTTGGGTATATAAAAAAAAGCTGTGTCCAGTAAGTTCTTTTATTTAAAGACTGGATAATTATTTATCTGGTGAAATATTGTTGTACTGAATATAGCTAGGTGTCCCAATATACTCATGTTGTTCTCACTGACAAATCTCTCACAGATCATGAAAGATTTGTCTTACCTACGCAACATGGACACCACATATGTTTAACACTACGAGTACATTTTGGAGGTATGTAGTTTTGTTATAATGTGGTGTAAATACTTATATATGTGTTTCTTTATGAAATGAATATACTTACTAAAGTAGCTGGGCTGGAATGTTGCTCATATTTAAGACCTGGTATATGTCACACTTTTTGTACCCAACCCCGTGGAATGACCAATACTTGTTGGCAAGCCTATGGTACAGAGAATGCACTCTGAATGGAGTGGACAACTTCTAGTTCTAATAGTGGTCAGTATAGACCCCAATTCTGGTTTTCAGATGCCGTGTGTAATGCGCCATGATCTCATTCAATACACATCCTGCTGTGTAATTACCGAGTGTTGCAGCCATTTCAGTAATACCTTTCATTGATATGCATGCTAATGGTCGGAAAGAGCATAATAGCAATACACAGAGATGGTCTGTTTTAGTATAGTTCGATACTTGCACAACCGCTCAGTCACCATTTTCATCTCTGTCCTCCTCTCCGATCTCTTCCCCGTCATCTTCATCTCCGCTGGCCTCCTCTTGACTTCCATCTTGCTCATCAACTACATCCTCACTCTGTTTTCGTCTATGTCCTTTTTAGCCTCATAGTACAGATTATCTGGTTCCTGCTCCCTTACTCAACCAGGAATCAGGAATAAGTCGCAAGCATGTAGCTTGTTCGGTTCTATAGTTATGATCCGATAACGATGACAAGCCTTCCGTTGTTTACCAAATCCACATTCCAAGAAAACCGGCCTTGAAATAAAATAGATACGTCACCGAAATTGTGAAATAATAAGCCTTCGGACGATACCAAATTCATTCATTCATTCATTCAAATGTAGGGGGCTTCAACGAATAATAAGGGTGACAACATGTATGGAAAATCGGTGTTATTCATAAGATTTTGATTACTTCCTAGAACAAAAGAACACGGACAATTCACACAAATCATCTTTATTTTCATCTTTAAGTATCGTTTTTACAATAAACACATTAATGACGGTAATCTATGATAACTACACTTCCTCAAAGTACCAAAACCCGAAAATCGACTTTGTTCACGATTTTACCCACATACCCAATTGACTGGGCCATTACTCGAAACGGCATCAGCGACTTATTCCTGATTACGTTGTACCGGGTCACATATGTGAGCGACCATGTTAGTTCGTTTGATCTTTTGTATGATCACTTTCTTGCACTGTGGAAGGGTGGCAGGGTCGAAACTCTTCATCTTCTTCCATTCTGCCCTCTTGCTCGTCTTAATTTTCTTTGGCATCTTGGTCTTCATGGCGAGATAGCGGGCTTTGTCCTTTGTCAGGATGTGTCTCCTCCTTGCGGCCATACATGTCACACGTGAACGACATGAGGATGTCCTTGACAGGGGCAGGGACTGTCTCCCCCTTGGCAAGCTCTCCAAAGGCCTTAAGAACCCCCTGTCTTTGAGCATTGCGTCAAAGAAACGAACCTTTCCTTCGTGGTTGAAGGCCGCTGTATACATGTAGTCTGAGCCAGTGAATGCATGGAATGCTGGTAGAGCTGCACACAGGTAAATAAATTGACCAACACCATCAAGCATGCTGTGGTTTATAAAGTATAAAAAGAACTCAAACAACCGATTCGCCATGGATCCAACGTTACCTCGATTCATGAGAATGTCTCCATTGATGCGACAAGCGTGCTTAATTGCAAGTGAGAAGAACACATCGGAGTCATCACAGCGAATGAGAATAGTGTTCCTCAAAAAGCTGGCAGTGGCAGCACAGACTGCATTGTGGACCATCATAGTGTCAGCACTGGTATTTTCCAATCTCGGCACGTATAACCTCAGACTGGAGGTAAGACAGCGCGCTCCACCATGGCTTCCGTGCAACTTTTGCACCAGACTGGCCTTGTTGGTGGAGCACACGCTGCCATTGAGGTGGCCCAGAGACAGCGGGAAAGTCATCTCGAGAATCTTAAACCTTTGACTTTCACAGCACGGAACCGCATCGATCAAAGACAATTGCAGGGAGCAGCGGGGTGCTGTCACAGGGGCTCCTACTCTGAGAAACCTGACCATGCCCAGTCCCGATCACAAGACTTTGCAAGAACAAAATGAGATGTGACTCCTTTAAGAAGGCGATGCGGTCCCGTGCTGTGAAAGCAAAAGTCAACTTGAAGATGTCCTGAAGTACCCCCTAACACCATTCCCGCTGTCACGCTTGGCCACCTCAATGGCAGCATGTTGTTACACCAACAAGGCCAGTCCGGTGCACAAGTTGCATGGAACCCATGGTGGAGCGCGCTGTCCTACCAGTCCGAGCAGTCCGAGGTGACACGTGCCGAGATTGGCGAGTACCAGTGCTCAGGTCACCTCGAAGCTGACATTATGATGGTCCACTACACAGTCTGTGCTGCCACCACTAGCTCTTTTCGGAACACCATTCTCATCCGATGTGATGACTCCGATGTGATCTTCTCACTTGCAAAGCACGCTTGTCGCATTAATGGAGACACTCTCATTGATCTTGGTCACAGTGGCAAAAACAACCGTCGCTGCATCAACATGACCATTCTTGCCACGAAACAAAGACCCGAGGTAACGTTGGGTACATGGCGATTTAATCGGTTGTAGGAGTTGTTTACTTTACAAACCTTAGCATGCTTGATGGTGTTGGTCAATTCGTTTACATGCATTCACTGGCTCAGCCTACCGGTACATGTATACAGCAGCCTTCAACCGCAAAGGAAAGGTTCGTCTCTTTGACGCGATGCTCAAAGACAGGGAGGTTCCTAAGGCCTTTGGGGAGTGTGGCAAGAGGGAGACAGTCCCTGCTCTATCAAGGACATCCTCATGTCGTTCACGTGTGACATGTACGGCCGCAATAAAGGCCAATATGCCAAAGAAAATGAAGAAGAGCAAGAGGGCAGAATGGAAGATGATGAAGGGTTCGACCCTGCCACCCTTCCAAGAAAGTAAACCCACAAAAGATCAAACGAACTGATATGGTCGCTCATATCTATGGGACCCATGGATCCTGGTTGAGGGAAAGTACCTCCCGCTGTGGTTTGAAGGGGAGCAAGAACCAGATAATCTGTACTATGAGGCTGAAAAGGACATAGATGGAGGAGAGTGAGGATGAAAATGACACTGTAGTTGATGAGCAAGATGGAAGTCAAGAGGAGGCGAGCGGAGATAAAGATGACGGGGAAGAGATCGGGGAAGAGGGCAGATGAACATGAGGACTGAGCTTGCACAACCGTACCGAATTATACTAAAACAGTCCATCTATGTGTATTGCTATTCTGCTCTTCCATTAGCATACATATCAGTGAAAGGTAATTACACAGCAGGATTTGTATTGAATCTGACAAACAGAATTGGGGCCTATACCGACCACGATTAGAACTAGAAGTTGTCGACTCCATTCAGGGTGCATTCTCTGTACCATAGGCTTGCCAACAGGTATTGGTCATTCCACGGGGTTGGGTACAAAAACTGTGACATACCAGGTCTTAAATATGAGTATCATTCCAGCCCAGCTACTTTAGTAAGTATATTAATTTTATAAAGAAACACATGTTACACTACAATAGAAGTAATTACACCACATTATAACAAAGTTACATACCTCCAAAATGTACTCGTAGTGTTAAACATATGTGGTGTTCATGTTTGCGTAGGTAAGACAAATCTTTTATGATCTATGAGAGATTGGTCAGTGAAAATAACATGATTATATTGGGACACCTAGCCATATTCAGTACAACAATATTTCACCAGATAAATAATTCTCCAGTCTTTAAATAAAACAACTAACTGTACCAAGGCAACATGGACACCTTTTTTTTTTATATATACCCAGCCTCATGGAATGACCCGTATAGATCTTGAAGATTCCGAAGCAATAGCCCTTGTAGCTAAAATTTGAACCAAAACATGCCAATTTCAGTCTCATTGGAATGCATATACAAAACACTGAGACACAGATCTCAAGTTTAGGAGTCTACGGCAACTGGTTGTCGAGTTATCTTCAATTTGTTTACGCATACACAGATCTTGGGCATTTGGGGCGTTATAGGTAGGGTTAGCCTAAATCGACGTAGCACCCACATTTGTTGCACTATTGAGCTCAGTGAACACTTAAACCGAAGCTCATGGCCTTGGGCAGATTTTTTATATCCATACAAGACAGGTCAGTGGTAGAACAATATGTTTTCAGAAGTTGTAAGCGTCTCGGGGTCGGACTAAGTTACAACAATTTTGACCTCGTCTTGGAGAAACTTGATATAGAAACCCACAAATCCTTGAAGAATGGGGTTAAATTGTTTTTCTAATGTTTTCTAATCATATTATGATGGGACAATTATTCAGGTCAAATTGCCCCAGATACGTGATTTTAAGGATTTTTTAGTAGAAACTGCTTAAAACAGCTATTATTTTGACCTGTAGGCCAAATGCCATCCATGGGCAACTTAAGAATACCCTTTTCATATGCCCCGAGGTGTACTACAACAGAAAATAAACATTAGAGCTGTGCACTTTTTTCGCCATTAAACGGCCCAACCCCGGGGACTAATACGCACATTTTGTGAATAACCAGGCAAAATTGTGATATAAACACCCAGTTTTTCCGAGCCGCATACGTTTCCCGTACGTGTACCATTTCTAATGGCCCTAACACGTACATGCTGCATGCAGTTACATCAGTTTAGTCATTCATGACATGAAAAATAACACGGGGCGTGTCGCAATGCGCGTGATTGGAGGGCTTTCGAGTATACCGTCTATATTGTCTAGCGGAAAATGTTATTGGATGGCCGTCGTCTACGGTCACTACACGGTTCAAAACAAAAGAACACTACTTGGTCAACTTCAAGTTGACTGTTGCACCAGCTCGACCGTTGTTAGCGACATGGAAAAAAAATATATAAATATCTATTTTGAGTTAAAACCACTTTCAAACAACAGACCAGCTGCAACAGATTTCAAAAATACCTTTGTTGCAAAAATCCATCAAGCGGTTGCTGTTTTATGCTAGTTAAATTGCGTCCAATTTACGTGCGGAATCATCAATGAAAATGAATGGACAGCTAGTTTAAAAATTGTGATGTGATGCATAGCACCTATACGCGCGCACACACTGCAGCCTAGCCGTACACATAACCCAACTCACGGCAGCCTACCCGGTACAAGTTTGCCTATATAAGTACACCTTCGCGCTACTAATTTTTCTCATCCTTCGAAATAATAAAGAAAATGTTTCTGCTCTTTTTTTTTTCATAGTGTCTTGTAAAACATACAACCACGCAACTACCGGGCATATTTCTGGCTTTTTCGACCAAAAAAATTGTTCAAAAAACACCATCTAACAGAGACGGTTTTCGAAGTTTTTGCGTGTAAACGTACGTATGGAGCGAACAACCGTGTTGACTTCTCTTTCTCAGGATTCCGTCACGGGGTCACGCGCATATCATGAATACCTAATGAGCGTTTCAGAAATCGCGAAAATCTCATTTTCGAAATACGCACTTTTGCTTGCAATTTATGCACTTAAAACCGACAATTAAAAAAAAAATTAAAATCCACGTCGGCAAGAGGGATGTTTGGACTATCGAAAAAAGCCCAATTGCTGGATTTTTCTTTCAAGGGGATTATAGCTCTGTATCTACTACATAAATGAAAAATAGACATTTTGTTTGTCCCTGGTGTCAGCATATAATATCTTATTATTATGCCTTTGAATATATCTCCAAACAATGTTTTTATTTAGAACTACTTCAAACAGACCTAGGCCCGCAGATTCTGGAAGGTCTTCACCATACCACGACGATGAGGGTGATGAGGACGATGAATATTGTGTGATGGATGAAGGTATATCAAGCATGTAGTGAAGTTATAAAATACAACACGACAGTTAAGGATAACATCTGTGAATAAATAATTGTAAATAAATACATGTAGTGCCCTCATAAAGCAAGGAAAACGGATGGAAAGAATGAAGAAACATGATTCCCAATATCCCCCTCCCGCCCCCATATACCTGGCTAGGTCGCTGGTTGACACGGGTTTTTTTTCAAGCCCTAAAACATCAATCATTTTTGGATATTTATTTTCTTGATCCAGATGGAGACAAGCACCGAGATTCCGTCTTCATGAAATTGGACAAATCTATGACCGAAACATATACTGCACACGACGATGTGAATTCACTCCCCACGGTACATATAATTAACATATATGGGGTTTCCTCCAAGATTTGAAGGAAATTAACCATAATTCTCTTGTTTTGTGACTTCACAAGGTTTTATATTTGCTTTGTTTTATACATACATGAATGATACATAACGAAAGCTTTCAGAGCTTTTATGGGCAACATACCATTGAATTTGATCATGGAATGTGATGTTTGTATGTGGGGCGTTCAGTCGACATCGTACAAGTCGACATCGTACAAGTCGACAAATCGCCTAAGTCGGCCGTCCGACGAAAGTCCCGATCGTCTACAATGCATTTCCATTGAAATGTATGTTTCTAAGTCGGCATTTGTGGGTCGCCATTTCGCCCAAGTCGGCATGTTATTCTCGGTCCATTTCAACAAAATGCAATACAAAATCCTTTGTGTAAGTCGGCACTTAAAAACCACACAATATGGCATCGATTTCCTTCCCTACGGTTTCCAAGAAGTGTTGAATGAAAAGATAAACACTGCCTGACCTCTGTTTATTGGCATGCACGGACCGTGGTCGCCAGTGTATCAGTGTCGTCATGTTACAGCCAAACAAGGCTGCGTTCGAAACGCGCGAACACTGCAAACGTTTGCATCGTTCGCCAACAGCTGGTATAAAGGAAACATTTAGCAACCGCCAATCAATGAGGGCATTGGTAAAGTGATTGCCGTCTGGGCATAGTACAATAAGAGTACCTTTAGCATTACAGATTTTCAAATATCTTAATGCGTAGACGATAAGGGCAATGGGAGGACATAAATAATTGTTGTCATTTGACCAGTCAAAGCAAAAAGCATCCACCCCTGACGAACCTCTGCACCAGAACCTAGTGTAGAACTTGTGTGTTTTACAACTAGTATAGGCGAGGATATGTCCCCGATTATCTTTCACCTTCGTGGCACACCTCTGAGAATTAAAAAATAATAGCTGTTTTATATAGATTTTGACACGCTGAATCCAAATATGCTTGTTGGGGGTCGTGAATTCCTGCAGTTAATTAGAAAAATGCAATTTAAAAGATTAAAATGCAAGACATGTATTTTCCCATAATGCATTGCGCTGCCATAGAAATATAATGACGTAATTCTTTTTCAACCAATGAAAGCACGCGGCCTGCACACATGACCTCTAAGGGAAGTCAACATGGCAGCCTCCATGGCCATGGAGAGCGCTTGTCTGTCGGATTTCAAGCATGTTTTAATCAAGCATGTTTTAAAGTTTGGCACTTTTGGGACTGTTTGGAGTGTGATACATGTATACAGGTACGAGGAAAATGATAAAACAAATGTTTCTTTTTTTCCGAAACGATCGAGTTGGGGAAATTATTTCGGTGCGCGGTGGACACAGCCTACAGCCACGAAAATACACGCTGCAACGCGACGCCAACGTTCACTGTTCCGCATGCATGTTCACTGGCGGGTAACTGTTCAGTTGTGAAAAGCGGTAAGCACTTTTGTCATTATACATCATCAGGAGGTAAGAGGGAAAGAAATGACCATGGCTTCAGACCTTGTGTGCTAAACATGTGGAAAGGCTAAAACAGTATATTTCCCACTCCAAATTTTGGGTTTTGTATTTATTCGGAAGTGTTTTCAACCAGTCTAATTGCACAGGATTTGAAGACATGACCACTACTCTATTCTTTGCCTGGAAATAGAACAAGTCAGACATCACCTTAGACATTATGCAAAAGTCATTGTGAAAGTAGCAGACAAAAAATGTCTTTTTAAGTAAAATCCTAATTTTGTTTACAATCAAATTTTTGTTTTCTATTTAGATTTACACTTACTGATAAGCCATGATTGCAAGGAGGAAGTGATGTAGGCTAGACTTGTAAATCCTTATTGAAACAATTGGGATGCAAGGGGAATGTTTTTCCTTGACATGCATTTCTCTTTAAGTATTGTTTTTCCCCCTCTCCTAACCCCAGCCATAGTTTTTGTATTTTGTAGTTTGTCTCACTTTGTCCCTTACCCCTATTTATTCAGTTTCTAGCCCTACCCAGTAGGTATAAGGCATAGGTATTGAAAGCTGGAGACTGTGGTCTAAATGAGATAGGACAAATCACTTATTCATACTTTATACTTGGGGGATAGCAAGCTGGGCAGTGGGTTGGGGCATATCTTAAATGATCTCTGGGAGGGGTGGTTATCTCATTGAAGAGTTTATCCCTATGTAGGGCTTGCTATAAGCTTACGTGATAGCCAATCCCAATCAGTGAGGAAGAACTGCACTACAGTGATTCGAGACCACCAGTTGGCTTTATAGCTCAAAGGTCTGCGATTCGAATCCCGGTGGAGCCAAGTTGCTTTTCACTGCTTCCAGATTTCCCTAACTCATCGACATTTGTCCACATTTGTATCGTTAATATTTTGGGTTTAATGTTTTTTGTTTTTTTTTTACTTTCAGATCTAACCAACTGACAGGGGGCAGGTTTTCTTATTTAATAGAAGCACAAAGCACCTTCTCATGCTTAAAACACAGTGACAATGTGACTGCCCCTGCCATGGCCGCTGTGCAAAGGCTCTATACCCATTTTTTTTTTCGACTCAGCTTTCACTCTGCAAATGACTTTGTAATATAGCAAACAGGTTAATGTTGGGTCGTTGACTTGAGAGCATGTGGTCATCAAGCTCGGAATTAAAAAGTGAACCATTGATCGACATTGATTCCCCATTATTTCTTTAGATTTATTTGTTAGTGCCAGTGACGTAGCTAGACCGTTCTTATTTTTTTTAGGAGGGGGGTGTTGACCACGTTTTGTCGACGGCTGCCAGGCATTCGCGGTGTCGCTCAGCGGAATAAAATAAATATTATTGGGGGTGTCACCCCTCCCCCTCCCCCTCCCCCTCCCTCTAGCTACGCCACTGTGTTAACCTGTGGAATTACTTATCTTGTTTTTAGTAGACTGGACCTTGGGTGTTCCTTTATCCTTGTATTGGCCAATATTTATTTAAACTATGGGCAGACATTTTAAAAAACTCTTTTGCTTTTTGTGCCTTAATTTGGCAATTCAAAACCTGTTTAGTTAACTTGCATTTCCTTTTTTACAAATCCATTCCATTATGTCTGCTATTTTTCTGTCTGTGTTTTCCATGATTGACAAAAACAAAACATGTGGGCTTGAACATTTATAAAAATGTTTCTTGGTCACATGATTTTGATAAGATATACAGGAAAGAATTGTAGTGAACCATGGTCCGTTTCACTCCCTGTGTACAAAACATGTGAGACTGACTAGTGAAAAGTTGTTTATTTTTCTTAGAGAAATATTTCCTTTTAAATTTGTGTCTGCATACACTAATGATTAACAAGTCCTTTTACTGGAAAAATGCTTAATACCGATTTGCATACGTGCAGTGTACGTGTACAGTTAAACTTTAATAAGAGCACTGTTAATACAACATTTTGCTAATAAAACATGGACATCTAGGTCCCAAATGCATTCTTGTCATTGTTTTCATCCCAATTTAGACTTCTGCTATATAACAAGGTATCTTGCAAAATTGCAAGGACTTCTTATTAACGAGGTTTGATTGTACATGTACATACATGTCCAAGACTTTTCCCATGAATAAACTAGATGTACCAACCAATTACAAATAAATTAGTTGTAATTTAGAAACACCTGAGGAACAATGTTTTTTCCATTTTTTTTCGTGGTCACCTTTAACGATATCTGTTAAAAGTTTTATTTAATTTTGACAGCAATAATTGTACAATTTAATGAATTTATTTCAATGTTAAATTGAAATCTTTCCTGCTGGATATTTGCATTATATTGTCAATTTTAAAATAACCATGTTCCCTAAGCTGTGTATTCTGGTGTATGGTTATAGAAAGTCTATTTGGTTGGAGTATCATAACCAGTGTGAGAATGAGATATTGGCAAATAAGCTCAAATAACTACATTGCAAAGAAGACTTTGAGAAAGTTAAATGTATGTACATACATGGAAACAAACCTTTTATTAAGTTTAGACTTTATTATAAATAGTACAGTTTTTCTTCACCTCCTTTTGACAAACTGTACCTTTAATAAGCTTCTTTATATTTATATGTTTAACTTTGTGAACCTTTTCCCGAGCAATTAACATCAGTAATCACCAGATGTAGTCAATTAAAAACGATCCAGAATAAAATGGGTGAGGTACTTTCATTTTCATTCGAAATTGTTTTAATTTTGGTAATGCACCTTTAATTGCAAATATCTACAAAACTGCAAGTTTAGGAAACCCCCAACAAGTAAATTCGGATTCCCCGTGCCCAAATCTATAAAAATCAATCGCATTTAATTAATTCTCAGAGGTGTGCCACCAAAATCATTTTCTGAGCAAGATAATCGGGAACATACATGTATCCTCGCCTAGTAGGAGAAGCAAAACAATCGCATGTGTGCGGTCGCCATAAAGCGGTTGATCTATTGACCAGTCGTCAAAGTCGGTAATTCTGCTGATTTTGTCTGCAATGGTATTGCAAGAACGAGGAATCCATTCTGGTAAAAGAACAATGTTGTGCTTTAGACAAAGGGAGAAGATCGACAAAGATAACGTGTACACGTGCAAATCGGGCTTGCCACTGCCATGTAAGAGTATGCGTGGTACGCTGATATTATCCGTGTACCATCTAATTTTTTGATGGGACAATTCGTCTCGAAGTTCAGTGAGTACTTTGAAAATAGCACCCATTTCGCGCCATGTAGAACTGCGCGACGATTCGAATTCTGACCAGACACCGTTGACTTTTAACTGCTCAAAATCGGCCACGTAACCGCAATAACCGACATCGCTTGCGTCCGAATAAACCGCACGGTTGGGAATATGTTGATGTTTAATAGAAAATCCGTTGAGATTCTCGAAATTCGATTGCCAAAACTTGAGTTATGTTACGACATCGTCCGTTAAAAGTATTAAGTCGTCCCATGAAAACCTTGTTTGGATCGTACGATACATGACTCGGGTCATTAGTCGGGTAACGGGTCCGAGAGCGAGGGACATGGAGATCAATTGACCAGTGACTTTTGCGAGAGTTCTAGCGCTTGTTGGTTGTAATTGTGCGTGGTCGGATAATAACTCATGAATTGAGGCGTTGAGCTTTGTGATCTTAGCCGTAGGGACCGAGAACGTCAGAAAGTGCGAGATCAAAACGAGGCCCAAGTACGTAATAGATCTATTAGGCTGTCAAACGCATTTCGTTTTGCTAGGAACGAAACCACTACGGATAAGTGAATCTTTCACGATGGACGAGTTACGTAGAGCGGAAGGTAGATCGGGGGAAATGACTAACCCGTCATCAATGTACACAAAGCACGAAATGCCTTGAGCGCGCCATGAATAGACGAGTGGTGTAGTGATCTTTGTGATTAAACCATTCTTGTGACGTCACACTATTGTTCAAACTATAGATTATTTTCACGAATCGACAGTTTACTGTAGATTCGTAACAAAACTGTAGTTTCGTAAAATCTTTTGTTTTACGAATCTACAGTTTCGTTACAGTTTTGTTTCCAAAAGGTGCAGTTTCACTGTATAAATCCCGAGACAATTCCGATTTTGTTGTCTCCAAACTTCAAAATGACTCCAGAAATGTCAAAATCTTCTGCATCAGACATATGGTCTTTCTATAAATTAGGGGTCTAGTGTTGGTGTCCCCCGTTACATTTTACATCTTGTTTTTGTAAATTCAGGACACATTATTTAAATACTTTCCATCTCAAAGAGTGAGTACATACAGTACAATTCATACAAAATGGTTTAAAAGCCATTTTAATATTTTTTTTACGAAAAATACCACATTTCAGGTGTAACGGGGGACACCAAATGTCACACTTTTGGACCCTAATTTATAGAAAGACCCAATTGTTGTTAGCAGCACACCACGAACGAAATGACTGAGGCACCAGAATGCAGCGTGTTCACATGAGTGATTCTATTCTTACACCAAAACAGAACGCCGTGCATTGTATCCAAGGGAAAAAAGCCCACTGCTTACGTAATTCTTTTGGGTGGCTTGTTGGCGCGTTACTTTGTTCTGGATGGTGGAATGGTTTAAGTCGGAGAATGGACGAGAAAGTGTAGATTCGTGAAAGAATAGGCTCGGCTTCGCCTCGCCCATTCTTTTCACGAATCTACACTTTCTCGTCCATTCTCCTTAACATAACATGCTGAGGACAATCCGAAGGGCAAGACGCGGAAAACGTAAAATCTGGTTTTTGATAATGAAAAATTCCAAGAAAGACCGAGATATATTTGGTGCTCCGGAAAAATGTCTACGTGGTGGTAACCCGACTCTAGATCAAAACTGAAAAAATACTGATCGTAATCGAGAACTTGAGCGATGTGCCGAAGATCATCGTATTTGAACTAGCCGTAGTTTTTTTACCCGATGCAACAGTGAGGGGGTTACAACAATACGGCCGAGTGGGAACCTGAATAATGCAACGTTTGTCGAGAAGTTCGGCAATGGCGGATTGAACAAAATCTGAATGTTGCAAACTAGATTGGTTATTATTGGCAAAAAAACGGGGAAGGTGCGACAAAGAAAGGAATCTTATAGCCGCTCTCAATAACATCAATCACGTAATTGCTAGCTTTCAGAACGTTTTTCCAATAATCCAAACACTGAAACAATCTACCTTGAACGCCTTGCGGCGGGGATGGACGACTTTGGTCGTGTTCCCAATCCCTATGTTCTAGTGGATGGGGCTGGTCCGGGTTGTCCGTGCTGTCGCTGTAGGGATCCGAGGGCAGGGCATGCTGCTCGAACGTGTCCTTGCAAACCGCACTGGAAGCACATGCGGTTGTCGAAGTAGGGCTGGGCTCGGTAGTATGGACGAAAAGGGTTAGGCCGCATATAAGAAGCAGTAGGATAAGCTGCAGTCGCCTTGGGGAAAGAGGCCGTGTTGGTAGTGGTCTGTATGAAGCCACCGACTCGCTTCTTGGGGGCAGGTTTTTTAGCGGCGGCGGCTTTCTCTGCTTTTTTATCCGTTTCTCGTTGGACGAATCGGATGCCAGATCGTCGGCGACATATTCCTAAACAACCCCCCAACTAAGCTCAGATCGATCAGCTATGCGTATTAGTTTTTGGCGCTCCTTAAGAGCTGTGATAGCCTGTTCAAGGTTGCTCTTGGCCTGGTCAATGTCAAGCGTTTCAATAGACAGCCGAAGTGTGACGTGCGTTGCCATGGCAATTGGATCTAAACTATCATGGCCGTCGGGAAAAGTACCATTGGAAAAGCACTGGGACACGGATGAGTGATTTTTAGTTTAGATCCAATTGCCTAGGCAACCAACAAAAGGTGACGTATTCACTTCGGCAGTCTATATTCTGAAGAGCCGAGTTAACGAAGGTCAGGACCTTGTCGCAATGATTGAACTGTTGTTGGTTGCCCTCCCTTTTAAAAGTAGGAACTTCGGCAGAAAGTCTTTGTTTTTTGCAGGCGGTCTCGACTCGAGAGTCCAAGGTGTTGGCGAGTGCCTGAATTGCCCGTAGAATGTCTTGGTTTCCTTCGGTGGGCTGTGAAAGCATGGGGGTATCTTCGTGCGACATGTTAGTACAAACACGGAGTACAACAATTAACGATACGGTAGATGAACAAATTCTGTACAGCAATTAATATCGACTGCTTGACCGAGAGTGAACTAAAAAGCCCATACGTGGCTTATGTGTCACGCAGTTATGCAAGTGAACCATAAAGCATTGTCCTGAATGGTACAATGCACGAACAGATGTCGTGCGAATACGAAAAGAAATTTGGAATTCCAAGACATTACTCTTTGACAATTCAACGCTAAAATTGTGAATCTGATGACGTGTTATTGGCACAGTCAATCTCATCATGACGTCACTATTGTGTGCACAAATTGTTCAAGGTTGTACTGAATAACAAGTTCTTACATGTATATGTGGTGAAAGAATATTTCCAAGATTTTATCATTTGGTCAAATTCGATCCCTCCCACATTGGCTCTATTTGCATTCAAAATGCTAAACAATGCTACATTTTCGAACAACTTCCGGTTGGGAGCGGAAGTAGGGGTCACACAAGGGTCATATCATTGAATGATTTGTTCAGTTGATTGAGACATATCATGCTGTGAACATTTTTCTCAAGTATCTATTACGGTTCTTGAGATATGAATTTTTGAAATAATCACCTTTGAAATCTTGTAATTTGACACTTTTGACGACATCATGACGTCACAATTCTGTGCATAAATTGTTGAACAATCTGTTGAACATCAAGTTCTCAAATGTGGTGAAGAAATCATTCAAATATCTATTGTAATTCTCAAGATACAGCATTTTTAAATAATTCAGCTCCAACACTTTTCGTAATTTGATACCCTATTACGTAACCACCGTGTATGTGATGACGTCACTGGTATAGTCATGAAGTCCACATGTGCAGCAACATTTCGTTTTATAGAACAATGGTCAAATACTCTCCCACTTTGGCTCTATTTCAATTCAAAATGCTTTAAAAAGGGCACATTTTACAACCCGAAGTTGGGGTCACACAGGGGTCATGTCAATGTATGATTTGTTCACTTCATTGAGACCTATCACGCTTTGAAAGAAGTATTCAAATATCTATCACGGTTCTTGAGATATGAATTTTTGAAGTATTTAACTTTGAATTGCTGTAATTTGACACCTGATGACGTCACGATGGCGTCACACTTGATGTCATCATGATACTATACATGCTGCTGAAAGTATGCCATAGGGCCCATGTCTGTGTCTAATTTAGTAAAGATTCAGCTTGGTTTCATGGGCATTGTTGCTCAGTAAGTGAACAAATTGAGATTTTCGTTTTCGTTGAACTTTGACCTCCAATTGACCACAGAAGGAATTAATGGGTCAGATGAAAATGCCTACACAAAGACAATTTTAGCCCATGATCTGATATATAAGCCTGCCAAATACGACGATCTTAGGTCACATGGTGTTCGACACGGAAGCATTTAAAAACATGCATATTTTTGTTATTTTTGGGGTGTAATTTGATACTCGACGACGTCACAGTGACGTCACGCTTGATGTTATCATAATATAATACATGCTGGTGAAAGTCTGCCACAGGACCTATGCCTGTACTTGGTTTCTTAAAGATTCAGCTTGGTTTGATGGACATTGCTGCTCAAAAAGTGCAAAAATTATAATTCTCGCTTTCGTTGAACCTTGACCTCAAATTGACCCCAGAAGGAAGGGTCAGATGACAATGCCCACATGAACAAAATTGTAGGCCATGATCTGATCTATAAGCCTGCCAAATACGAAGATCATGGGTCACTTGGTTTTCAAGACGGAGGCATTTTAAAACATGCATATTTTGGTCATTTTTGGGTTGTAATTTGATACCCGATGATGTCACGGTGACGTCACACTTGTATGCACATCTTCACATTGGGGTTGATGTTCCTACAAAGTTTCAAGTTGATAGCTTGAACCGTTTTGAAGAAAAGCTCTGGAAACGTTTGAGTGGAAAAAGAAAAAGAAGGAAAAACTAGAGCTTCGTCTGTTCTATGACCAGAGCAAAGGACTTTTTCACATTTTTTAACTTCAAAACTTGAAAAACGCCTAACCAGAATACAATGATTAACTAAATTATCTATTTTTGAACAATTTTAAATTATAAGCCAAAAACTGTTTGACTAATGGTTATCGAGGTCAAAGGTCACCCTTTTCATTGTTTTTAAAGCTTGGCTATACCTAACCATAATGCTATGAGTCCTGTGTTGTTTGTTATCACTTTAAAATTATAAGCCAACGAAGATTTGACCACTAGGAAACGAGGTCAAAGGTCAAGCAATGTGCATCAATTAACGACATTTGCTAGTGATCGTATGTTGCGCAGGAATCACGATCATGGGTCAATCGGCTGATTTGTTATGAATGTTTGAATGTGGAAAACATTAAATTGTATGCTCCTTTAATCTGATACCTGATGATGAACAGTTTTTGAGTTGTGTCAGTTTGCCTGGGTGGGGGAGTACTGCTATACAGATCTACCACTTCGAGGTGTTTGATGAACTGTGAGATACCAAGTTATGGTGCAGGCAAAAACTTTTGATTACTTAATTAGCTCTTTGAGGAGTATCATAACATGTAGGTTCAGGATTTATACTAAGAGAGTATTGAGACAAATTTCATATAAAACAAAATAACATGTACATTTAATGGAAATAGTACAGAAGCCTTCATCGATTCAGAAAATATGTTTAGATTTGAAAATATGGCAATTTTCAGTTTTTGCACATTTAAAAACATCGATTAGGCCTAAGTTACTGTAAAATTAGTACTATTGGTCATAATGTCACATGCAGTTATAAATTAAATATTTAAAAAGTTTATCCTGAAAACTAAGTTTAGAGGCAAGTTTTATATCCCTTTGCGAATTCTAAACTGTTCATTGTTCACTGTTTGTTTTGTTCACATTTGGGATGGAAATCCGATGTTTACTCGAAAAACTGATATACATATATTAGTCATCAAAGGCAGAAATCAGAGCACATAATTTGTTAAGATAGAAAAGAGTTTGGCCAAGAAGGAACAATTTCGTAATTAGATTTGTTGAAGATGGTTCAATAAAATCCTGACAATAAAATGATATCAGGCCTATATTAGGCTTTGCACCTTACTAAACCTAAAAGGAAGAAATCAAACATTGGAATGAATGCTTCACGGCAAAACTACGACATTCCCTCAATAACATACAATTACTTTCTTGTAGAGAGTGAAATGTCCTTTTGTTAAACCATCTTCTGTTGAATTACACGTCCGTTGAAGACACAGTTAAAAGACTGCTTTCACGCAAAAAAATAGCGCGTCACCGTCTCGGCCGGCGTTGTGTCACACAGGGCACACGTAATAAACAGCTACGGTAAAAATTCATTTCTGCGAGGTTTGCTCGCATTGAGAACGGTCAATTCTAAAACTAGGCTCCTGGCATAACACTGGTCACTGCTCAGTCAACCGAAAACATAATGACATGATCATGGTGTCATTTTAAAGAGGAGATTCAACCCTAACAGATGATATCTCCTGTCTATTCATACGCGCCCTACTTTAGTTACAATTAGCAATAATATTTCGGTTTCGTTTTTTTAATCCAACCTGTATTTACGGAAATGTTGACTTGGCTAAACTTTGGCCTTCAATTGACGAGCATGCTTAGCTTGCAAAATTAGATGTTAGCATATAAAGTATTTAATTTAAAAAATGTTTACCTTTAATGTGTTACCTTTGAAGGATTGATGACGTAATCAATGTTTTAACAACACAGACATGTTTGGTGGTCGACGCACTCTATAATCACCACTACTGGACTAATTTGCGCAAACCCTGTTTTTAAAGGGTTATTTTAAGACTTTTTAATTTCGCCGCTAGAGGGCGCCCTTTTATGGAATGACGTAGAAACTTACATTTTTGGAAACCCTATTTACCTTAGACACTAACACTACCAACCGCATCTCGGCAGCTTTCCCCACTTTTACAAAATAGGTTCATTTAAATGCCTTCCGGTTTCTACCGGAAGTGAGCAAGGTCACAGGTTATGACGATATTTTTTTGGATACCCCACCCTAGTCGAACTCAAACACCTTTGACCCCATCCAAATACCTCTTACCAGTTTCAAATGGCAAGGCAAAGTCTGTTTGACCAATAGGGAATGAGGTCAAATGTGAAGGCATGGGGGCATCTGAAAGACCTTTATTAATAATCGCATATGCCGAAAGAATCAAGATCGTAGGTCAAACGGTTGATTTTTTATGAATGTTTGCATATGGAAACATTAAATTTAATGCCCCTTTAAACTTACACCTGATGACGTCATGATGACGCTATTGTTAGATGCACACCTCTTCTACTAAGTCTTTGATATTACCAAGTTTGTTTAAGAACAACCTCAAGTTTGGGAACAACCTTAAAAAGTGCCGACAACGCCCATGTGTTATGTCAATGGGGAAAAATCAGAAGAAGAAATAAACGGAAAAGCCAAAAGTTAACGACCTTTGCTAGTGATCGTATATAGGAAGGAATCGAGGTTGTAGCTCGCATTTGTTAATATTTCATATTTATAATATTTGTATCACCTTTAATCTGACACGTGATGACGTCATTATGAGATCATCAGTTAAATACCTTTGTTAATGACTGTATATGGCGCATGAATGCACGATCATAGGTGAATCGGCTGATTTGTTACGAATGTTTGAATATGGAAATATTAAATTGTATGCTCATTAGGTGATCGGGCCAACAGCCCGATCACCTATTACTCTCGTACGATTTATTTGTCTCTTTTTTAGGTGATCGGAACTCATTCCGATCACCTATTACTATTGTACGATTTCTTTGTCTTTTTTTTTTTTTTTTGTTAGGTGATCGGAACTCATTCCGATCACCTATTGATATTGTACGATTTATTTGTCTTTTTTTTTTCCTTTTTTTTCCTTTTTTTTCTTTTTCCACTTAAACGTTTCCAGAGCTTTTCTTCAAAACGGTTCAAGCTATCAACTTGAAACTTGGTAGGAGCATCAACCCCAATGTGAAGGTGTGCATATAAGTGTGACGTCATAATGACGTCATCAGGTATCAAATTACAAGCCAAAAATTACCAAAATATGCATATGTTAAAATGCTTCCGCCTGGAAAACCACGTGACCCATGATCTTCGTATTTGGCAGGCTTATATATCAGATCATGGCCAACAATTTTCATCTGGGGTCAATTTGAGGTAAAAGTTCAACGAAAACGAAAATCTCAATTGTTGCACTTATTGAGCAACAATGCCCATCAAACCAAGCTGAATCTTTAAGTAACTAAGTACAGGCATAGGTCCTACGGCAGACTTTCACCAGCGTGTATAATATTATGATGGCATCAAGCGTGACGTCATCGTGACGTCATCAAGTATTAAATTACACCCCAAAAAACAAAAATATGCATATTTTAAAATGCTTCCGTCTTGAAAACCACGTGACCCAGGATCTTCGTATTTGGCAGGTTTATAGATGACATTCTGTGCTACAATTTTCTTTGTGTGAGCATTTTCATCTGACCCTTCCTTCTGGGGTCAATTGGAGGTCAAAGTTCAACGAAACTGAGAATCTCAGTCTTTACACTTACCAGCAACAATGCCCATCAAACCAAGCTGAATCGTTAGTAAATTAGATACAGACATAGGCCCTACGGCAGACTTTCACCAGAATGTATAGTATCATGATGGCATCAAGTGTGACGTAATCATGACGTCATCAGGTGTCAAATTACAAAAATTCAAAGGTTATTATTTCCAAAATTCATATCTCAAGAACCGTAATAGATACTTGAACAATTCTTTCACAACATGATAAGTCTAAAAAAACTGAACAAATCATACGATGTCATGACCCCTGTGTGACGCCTACTTCCGGTCCAAACCGGAAGTTGTTCGAAAATGTGCCATTTTTTAGCATTTTGAATGCAAATAGATTCAAAGTGGTAGTGAATTTAACCATATTTCTAAGGAACGAAATGTTTCCACACATGTGGACTTTGACTATACCATTGGTGACGTCATCAAATGGACGGTGGTTACGTAATGTGGTGTCAAATTACGCAAATTTGGAGCTGAATTGTTTTAAAATGCTGTATCTTGAGAACTACAACAGATATTGGTATGATTCCTTCGCCACATTTAAGAACTTGATGTTAATCAAATTGTTGAACAATTTGTGCAAAAAATTGTGACGTCATAATGTCGTCACAGGTGTCAAATTACCAACATTCAAAGGTTATTATTTCAAAAATTCATATCTCAAGAACCGTAATAGATACTTGAACAATTCTTTCACAGCATTATAGGTCTAAATGAACTAAACAAATCATACACTGACATGACCCCTGTGTGACCCCTACTTCCGGTCTAAACCGGAAGTTAATCGAGAGTGTGCCATTTTTTAGCATTTTGAATGCAAATAGAGCCAAAGTGGTAGGGAATTTGACCATAGTTCTACGAAACGAATTGTTCCCACACATGTAGACTTTATGACTATACCAATGATGACGTCATCACGTGCGCGGTGGTTACGTAATATGATCTGAAATGACAAAATCTTGAGAACTGTAAAATATATTCAAAAGATTATTTCACCACATGTAAGAACTTGTTCTTCAGTAGATCCTTGAACAATTTTTGCACACAATAGTGACGTCATGGTGAGATTGACTGCCAATAATGACGTCATCAGACACACACTAAAATTTTAGCGTTGAATAATCAAAGAGTCATATGTCTTAAGAATTCCAATACTGGCAATCGATATGTGAATGTTTCTTTTGCAATTAATATCGACCAACTCAAGTTTTCAACCAATGTTAAAAGTGTGACGTCATCATAAGATTAATGTTTGTCACCCGATCACCTAGCGTTTGTTTAAAAACAAACGCCAAGCTCTAGTTTCTTATTATTTTTCTTATTTTTCCACTCAAACGTTTCCAGAGCTTTTCTTCAAATCGGTTCAAGCTGTCAACTTGAAACTTTGTAGGAACATCAACCCCAATGTGAAGGTGTGCATACAAGTGTGACGTCATTGTGACGTCATTGGGTATCAAATTACAACCCAAAAATGACTAAAATATGCATGTTTTAAAATGCTTCCGTCTGGAAAACCACGTGACCCATGATTTTCGTATTTGGCAGGTTTATAAAATTCAACGAAACTGAGAATCTCAGTTTTTACACTTACCAGCAACAATGCCTATCAAACCAAGCTGAATCGTTAGTAAATTAGATACAGACATAGGCCCTACGGCAGACTTTCACCAGAATGTATAGTATCATGATGGCATCAAGTGTGACGTAATCATGACGTCATCAGGTGTCAAATTAAAAAAATTCAAAGGTTATTATTTCCAAAATTCATATCTCAAGAACCGTAATAGATACTTGAACAATTCTTTCACAACATGATAAGTCTAAATGAACTGAACAAATCATACAATGTCATGACCCCTGTGTGACGCCTACTTCCGGTCCAAACCGGAAGTTGTTCGAAAATGTGAATTTTTTTAAAGCGTTTTGAATGCAAATAGATTCAAAGTGGTAGTGAATTTGACCATATTTCTACGGAACGAAATGTTTCCACACATGTGGACCTTTTGACTATACCATTGGTGACGTCATCACATGGACGGTAGTTACGTAATGTGGTGTCAAATTACGCAAATTTTGAGCTGAATTGTTTAAAAATGCTGTATCTTGAGAACTACAACAGATATTTGCATGATTCTTTCGCCACATTTAAGAACTTGATGTTTATCAAATTGTTGAACAATTTGTGCACAAAATTGTGACGTCATGATGTCGTCACAGGTGTCACATTACAAGATTTCAAAGGTTATTATTTCAACAATTCATATCTTAAAACGGTGCAAGCTATCAACCCCCCAGCTATGGCGGATATGCAGGGAGGAGATATTAGTTACCGGATTAGTGTATACAGCAGCCGATTTCACGAAACTTTACGCAATTGCGCAAGTCCCCTTACGCCATAAGTTATTGCGCAAGTAATGGCGTAAGTGGACTTGCGCAATTGCGTAAAGTTTCGTGAAATCGGCTGCTGAACTTCCATTTTTGCCATTCCACAGGTGATAACAACGTCTGAAATTCATCACAAAATGTTCATTTATCCCGATCACCTGGCGTTTGTAACAACAAACGTCATACCTCTAGTTTATTTCTATACCTGATGATGAACATTTTTTGAGTTGTTTCAGTTTGCCTGAGTGTACTGCTATACAGATCTGCCACTTCCAGGTGTTTGATGAACTGTGAGATACCAAGTCATGGCGCAGGTAAAAACTTTTGATTACCCAATTAGCTCCTTGAGGAGTATCATAACATTTAGGTTCAGGATTTATACTAAGAGAGTCTTGAGCCAAATTTCATATAAAACAAAATAACATGTACATTATGTAAATAGTACAGAAGCCTTCATCGATTGAGAATTTTTGTTTTAGATTTGAAAATATGGCAATTTTCAGTTTTTGCACTTTTAAAAACATCAATTAAGTTACTGTAAAATTAGTACTATTTGTCATAATGTCACATGCCGTTATAAATTAAATATTTAAAATGTTTATCCTGAAAACGTAGTTTAGAGGCAAGTTTTATTTCCCTTTGCGAATTATAAACTGTTCATTTTTACTACATCAATACTCATCTGCTGTCTAACGATGTAGTCAGCGAAAAAGATTGTTAATTGACTTTTTCGCTTGCAGCGAAAAAGCCTTTTTGGCTTTTTCGCTTTGCGGCGAAAAAGCCTTTGTTTTCGTTTTGATTTGTTTTCTTCCGTTTATTGGCTTTTTCGTTTAGAATGAAAAAGCCTTTGTTTTCGTTTTGATTTTTTGGCTTTTTCGTTTAGGAAGAAAAAGCCTTTGTTTTCGTTTAGATTTTTTTCTTCTTCCGTTTATTTCTTCTTCTGATTTTTTCCCCATAGACAAAGCGCATTGATCTTAACCAAACTTGGTGACATCAAAGACATAGTATAAGAGGTGTGCACCCAAGAATGGCTTCATTGTGACGTCATCAGTTACGTCATTATAACACTTTAAAAATGCCTAAAAAGCGGAAAATTGCCGAAATATGCATCATATGATCAGATCATGAGCTTCAATGTTCTTAATGTAGGCATTTTCATCTGACCCTTCCTTCCTTGGTCAATCGAAGGTCAAAGTTCAGCCATTTCAAAATTCACATTTGTTGTGTTTTTGTGTACTTATGAAGCAATTTTAGCTATTAAAGTACGCTTGATTTTCATAAAACTAGGTACAGGCATGGGCCTCATCACAAACTTCCACCACCATGTACAACTTCACCATGACGTCAATGATTACGTAATTATAATTATTTAAAAATGGCAAAAAAGTTGATTTTCTTCATAAAAATTAGCAAAAAATGCATTTCGTAAAATGTTTCCCTCTATAAAACCACACGACCCAGGGTCTTCATATTTAGCAGACATTATAGATGAGATCCTGGGCTACAATTTGCTTTGTGTAGTCATTTTCATCTGACCCTTCTTTCCTGGGTCAATTGAAGGCCAAAGTTCAGCCAAGTCACTATTTGGGTAAAACCATGCATAAACCCGGCCATGCACTCGCGTTTTGCTACCGTGAAAGTGATATAGCGCCCTCATAGTGATACATGTATAGCTAAAGAGAGAATGCGCAATACGTGTAAACATATAGTACATGTACTTGTCTGATTACGAAATTGTCCTCCTTGGCCAAACTCTTTTTAATCTTAACAAATTATGTGCTCTGATTTCTGCCTTTGATGACTAATATATGTATATTAGTATTTCGAGTAAACATCGCATTTTCCATCCCAAATGTGAACAAAACAAACTAAAAATTAACAGTTTAGAATTCGCAAAGGGAAATCAAAATTGCCTCTAAACTGAGTTTTCAGGATAAACTTTTTAAATATTTAATTTATAACGCCATGTGACATTATTACAAATAGTACTAATTTTACAGTAACTTAATTGATGTTTTAAAAAGTGCAAAAACTGAAAATTGCCATATTTTCAAATCTAAACAAATCTTTTCTCAATCGATGAAGGCTTCTGTACTATTTACATAATATACATGTTATTTTGTTTTATATGAAATTTGGCTGAAGACTCTCTTAGTATAAATCCTGAACCTACATGTTATGATACTCCTCAAGGAGCTAATTAAGTAATCAAAAGTTTTTACCTGCACCATGACTTGGTATCTCACAGTTCATCAAACACCTTGAAGTGGTAGATCTGTATAGCAGTACTTCCCCCACTCAGGCAAACTGACACAACTCAAAAACTGTTCATCATCAGTTATAAGATTAAATGAACATACAATTTAATGTTTTGCATATTCAAACATTCGTAACAAATCAGCCGATTCACCTATGATCGTGATTCCTGCGCCATATACGGTCATTAACAAAGGTATTTAACTGATGATCTCATAATGACGTCATCACGTGTCAGATTAAAGGTGATACAAATATTATAAATATAAAATATTAACAAATGCGAGCTACAACCTTGATTCCTTCCCATATACGATCACTAGCAAAGGTCGTTAACTTTTGGCTTTTCCGTTTATTTCTTCTTCTGATTGTTTTCCCCATTGACATAACGCATGGGCGTTGTCGGCACTTTTTGAGGTTGTTCCCAAACTTGAGGTTGTTCTTAAACAAACCTGGTAACATCAAAGACATAGTAGAAGAAGTGTGCACCCAACAATGGCGTCATTATGACGTCATCAGGTGTAAGTTTAAAGGGGATGAAATTTAATGTTTCCATATGCAAAATTTCATAAAAAATCAACCGTTTGACCTACGATCTTGATTCTTTCGGCATATACGATAATTAATAAAGGTCTTTCAGATGCCCACATGCCTTCACATTTGACCTCATTCCCTATTGGTCAAACAGACTTTGCCTCGCCATTTGAAACTGGTAAGAGGTATTTGGTTGGGGTCAAAGGTGTTTGAGTTCGACTAGGGTGGGGTATCCAAAAAATATCGCCATAACCTGTGAACTTGCTCACTTCCGGTAGAAACCGGAAGTGCATTTAAATGAACCTATTTTGTGAAAGTGGGGAAAGCTGCCGAGATGCGGTTGGTAGTGTTAGTGTCTAAGGTAAATAGGGTTTCAAAAAATGTAAGTTTCTACGTCATTCCATAAAAGGGCGCCCTCTAGCGGCGAAATTAAAAGGTCTTAAAATGACTCTTTAAAAGCAGTGTTTGCGCAAATTAGCCCAGTAGTGGTGATTGTAGAGTGCGTCGACCACCAAACATGTCTGTGTTGTTAAAACATTGATTACGTCATCAATCCTTTAAAGGTAACACATTAAAAGTAAACATTTATTTAATTAAATACTTTATATGCTAACATCTAATTTTGCAAGCTAAGCATGCTTAAAAAAAGTTTTAAAAATTAGAAAAAGCCCTACGATCTGTTCATAGAACAGACGTAGCTCTAGTTTTTTTTCCGTTTATTTCTTCTTCTTCTGATTTTTTTCCCATAGACAAAGCGCATAGGCGTTGTCGGCGCTTTTTCAAGTTGTTCCCAAACATTGATCTTAACCAAACTTGGTCACATCAAAGACATAGTATAAGAGGTGTGCACCCAAGAATGGCTTCATTGTGACGTCATCCGTTACGTCATTATAACACTTTAAAAATGCCTAAAAAGCGGAAAATTGCCGAAATATGCATTTTAAAATGGTTCCCTTGCCAAAACCACATGACCCAGGGTTTTCATATTTGGCAAACATTTAGATCAGATCATGAGCTTTAATGTTCTTAGTGTAGGCATTTTCATCTGACCCTTCCTTCCTGGGTCAATCGAAGGTCAAAGTTCAGCCAATTCAATAATCACATTGTTTGTATTTTGTTGTACTTATGAAGCAATATTACCTATTAAACTACGCTTTATCTTTATAAAACTAGGTACAGGCATGGCCCCATCACAAACTTCCACCCCATGTAGAACATCACCATGACGTCAATGATTACGTAATGATAATTATTTAAAATTGGCAAAAAAGTGGATTTTCGTCATAAAAATGAGCCAGAAATGCATTTCGTACGATATTTCCCTCTATAAAACCACATGACGCAGGGTCTTCATATTTAGCAGACATTATAGATCAGATCCAGAGCTACAATTTTCTTTGTGTAGTCATTTTCATCTGCCCCTTCCTTCCTGGGTCAATTGAAGGCCAAAGTTCAGCCAACTCAACATTTCCGTATATACAGGGTGGATAAAAAAAAACGAAACCGAGATATTATTGCTAATTGTAACTAAAGTAGGGCCCGTATGAATGAACAGGATATATCATCTGTTAGGGCTGAATCTCCTCTTTAAAATGACACCATGATCATGCCATGATGTTTTCGGTTTACTGAGCAGTGACCAGTGTTATGCCAGGGGCATAGTTTTAGATTTGATCGTTCTCTATGCGAGCAAACTTCGCATAAATCAATTTTTACCGTAGATGTCTATTCCGTGTGCCCTGTGTGACACGGCGCCGGAAGCAGTCTTTTAACTGTCTACCACGGACGTGTAATTCAACAGAAGATGGTTTAACAAAAGTTCAGTGAGTAGGATACAATCTTTCATGTTATTTCAGTCTTATTTAAGAGAGTCCACTCTCTACAAGAAAGTAATTGTATGCGTTTGAGGGAATGTCATAGTTTTGCCGTGAAGCATTAATTCCAATGTTTGTTTTCTTTCTTTTTAGGTTTAGTAAGGTGCATAGGCCTGAAATCATTAAGTCATTGTTATGATTTTATCGAACCATCTTCAACAAATCTAATTACGAAATTGTTCCTTCCTGGCCAAACTCTTTTCAATCTTAACAAATTATGTGCTCTGATTTCTGCCTTTGATGACTAATATATGTATATCAGTTTTTCGAGTAAACATCGGATTTCCATCCCAAATGTGAACAAAACAAACTAAAAATGAACAGTTTAATTAAATATTTAAATTAAATTGTATACGATCAAACATTCATAACAAATCAGGCACCTATGATCGTGATTCCTGCACCATATACGGTCATTAACAAATGTATTTAACTAATGATCTCATAATGACGTCATCACGTGTCAGATTAAAGGTGCATGAAAATATTTTAAAATGCAAATTACAACATTGATTCCTTCCCGTATACGATCACTAGCAAAGGTCGTTAATGTATGGCTTTTCCGTTTATTTCTTCTTCTGATTTCCCCCCGCCCCCCATTGACATAACGCATGGGCGTTGTCGGCACTTTTTGAGGTTGTTCCCAAACTTGAGGTTGTTCTTAAACAAACTTGGTCACATGAAAGACACAGTAGAAGAGGTGTGCACCCAACAATGGCGTCATCATGACGTCATCAGGTGTAAGTTTAAAGGGGCATGAAATTTAATGTTTCCATATTAAACAATTCATAAAAAATCATCCGTTTGACCTACGATCTTGATTCTTTCGGCATATACGATCATTAATAAAGGTCTTTCAGATGCCCCCATGCCTTAACATTTGACCTCATTCCCTATTGGTCAAAAAGACTTTGCCTTGCCATTTGAAACTGGTAAGAGGTATTTGGATGGGGTCAAAGGTGTTTGAGTTCGACTAGGGTGGGGTATCCAAAAAATATCGCCATGACCTGTGACCTTGCTCACTTTCGGTAGAAACCGGAAGTGCATTTAAATGAACCTATTTTGTAAAAGTGGTGAAAGCTGCCGAGATGCGGTTGGTAGTGTCAGTGTCTAAGGTAAATAGGGTTTCAAAAAATGTAAGTTTCTACGTCATTCCATAAAAGGGCGCCCTCTAGCGTCAAAATTAAAAAGTCCTAAAATGACCCTTTCATAGCAGTGTTTGCGCAAATTAGCCCAATAGTGCTGCTTATAGAGTAAGTCCACCACCAAACATGTCTGTGTGGTTAAAACATTGATGACGTCATCAATCCTTTAAAGGTAACACATTAAAGGTAAACTTTTTTAAAGTTGAATAGTTGATATGCTAACATCTAATTTTGCAAGGTAAGCATGCTCATTTTTTAAGTTAAAAAAATGTGAAAAAGCCCTACGCTCTGTTCATAGAACAGACGTAGCTCTAGTTTTTTGTTTTGATTTTGTTGGCTTTTTCGCTTTGAGCGAAAAAGCCTTTGTTTTCGTTCTGATTCTTTTTTTCCGTTTTCTTCTGATTTTTGTCCCATAGACAAAGCGCATAGGCGTTGTCGGCGCTTTTTCAGGTTGTTCCCAAACATTGATCTTAACAAAACTTGGTCACATCAAAGACATAGTATAAGAGTTGTGCACCCAAGAATGGCTTCATTGTGACGTCATCCGTTACGTCATTATAACACTTTAAAGAGGCAAAAAATGCATTTTAAAAATACTTCCCTTTCCAAAACCACGTGACCCATGGTCTTCATATTTGGCATACATACAGATCAGACCTTGCCCCACACTTTTTATTGTGTAGGCATTTTGATCGGACCCTTTCTTCATGGGTAAATTAAAGGTCAAAATTCACCTATTTCACAGATCACAATTTTTCGGCTTTTTCATACTTATGCAGCAATTTCACCCTTAAACATTGCTGAATTTTCATGAAATCAGGTACAGGTATAGTTCCCATGATACACTCTGGGCAGCATAAACATCATGATCGTGACGTCAGCGATGACGTCATTATTAACATTTAAAAATGCCGAAAAGTGATTTTTTAGCATCAAAATGATTACAATCTGCATTTTTAGAAATGCATCCCTTTTAAATACTACGTGACCCATGGTCTTCACATTTAGCATCCATACAGACCAGACCATGCCCTACAATTTTCCTTGTGTAGGCATTTTTATTTGACCCTTCCTTCATAGGTCAATTAAAGGTCAAAGTTCACCTTGGTCAAAAATCACAATTTTTCGGCTTTTTGTACTCATGCAGCAATTTCACCCCTTAAACTATGCTGGATTTTTATGAAATCAGATAAAGATATAGTTCCCATGCAACACTCTGAGCAGCATGTACATCATGATTGTGACGTAATCAGTGACGTCATTGTTTTTCATTGAAAAATGGCGCAAAAGTGATTTTTTGCATCAAAACGATTACAATCTGCATTTTTAGAAATGGATACCTTTCAAAAACCACGTGCCCCAAGGTCTTCACATTTCGTATAGTAGACATATAGACCAGACCATGCCCTACAATTTTTCTCCTGTACGTATTTTTATCTGACCCTTCCTTCCTGGGTCAATCGAAGGTCAAAGTTGAGCCATTTCAAAATTCACAGTTGTTGTGTTTTTGTATACTTATGAAGCAATTTTAGCTATTAAAGTACGCTTGATTTTCATAAAACTAGGTACAGGCATGGGCCCTATCACAAACTTCCACCACCATGTAGAACATCACCATGACGTCAATGATTACATAATTATGATTATTTAAAAATGGCAAAAAAGTGGATTTTCGTCATAAAAATTAGCCAAAAATGCATTTCGTAAAATGTTTCCCTCTATAAAACCACATGACCCAGGGTCTTCATAATTAGCAGACATTATAGATCAGATCCTGCGCTACAATTTGCTTTCTGTAGTCATCTGACCCTTCCTTCCTGGGTCAATTGAAGGCCAAAGTTCAGCCAAGTCAACATTTCCGTATATACAGGGTGGATTTAAAAAACGAAACCGAGATATTATTGTTAATTGTAACTAAAGTATGGCGCGTATGAATGAACGGGAGATATCATCTGTTAGGGTTGAATCTCCTCTTTAAAATGACACCATGATCATGTCATTATGTTTTCGGTTGACTGAGCAGTTTTAGATTTGACCGTTCTCAATGCGAGCAAACGTCGCACAAATAAGTCTTTACCGTAGCTGTCTATTCCGTGTGCCCTGTGTGACACGGCGCCGACCAAGACGGTGACACGGTAACTTCTAACTGTGTCTACCACGGACGTGTAATTCTACAGAAGATGGTTTAACAAAAGGACAGTAAGTAGGATACAATATGTTATGTTATTTCAGTCTTATTTAAGAGAGTCCACTCTCTACAAGAAAGTAATTGTATGTTAATGAGGGAATATCGTAGTTTTGCCGTGAGGCATTCATTCCAATGTTTGTTTTCTTCCTTTTAGGTTTAGTAAGGTGCAAAGCTTAATATAGGCCTGATATCATTACGTCATTGTCAGGATTGTATTAAACCATATTAAACAAATCTAATTACGAAATTGTTCCTTCTTTACCAAACTCTTTTCAATCTTAACAAATTATGTGCTTTGATTGATACATTTGATGACTAATATATGTAGGCCTATATACGTTTTTTGAGCAAACACCGGATTTCCACCCCAAATGTGAACAAAACGAACTAAAAATTAACAATCTTTTTCGCTGACTACATCGTGAGACAGCAGATGAGTATTGATTTAGTGAAAATGAACAGTTTATAATTCGCAAAGGGAAATAAAACTTGCCTCTAAACTACGTTTTCAGGATAAGCTTTTTAATTATTTAATTTATAACGGCATGTGACATTATGACAAATTTTACAGTAACTTAATTGATGTTTTTAAAAGTGCAAAAACTGAAAATTGCCATATTTTCAAAACTAAACAAATCTTTTATCAATCGATGAAGGCTTCTGTACTATTTACATAATGTACATGTTATTTTGTTTTATATGGAATTTGGCTCAAGACTCTCTTAGTATAAATCCTGAACCTACATGTTATGATACTCAAGGAGCTAATTAAGTAATCAAAAGTTTTTACCTGCGCCATGACTTGGTATCTCACAGTTCATCAAACACCTGGAAGTGGCAGATCTGTATAGCAGTACACTCAGGCAAACTGACACAACTCAAAAACTGTTCATCGTCAGGTATAATAATAAATGAGCATACAATTTAATGTTTTCCATATTCAAACATTCGTAACAAATCAGCCGATTCACCTATGATCGTGATTCATGCGCCATATACGGTCATTAACAAAGGTATTTAACTGGTGATCTCATAATGACGTCATCACGTGTCAGATTAAAGGTGATACAAATATTATAAATATCAAATATTAACAAATGCGAGCTACAACCTTGATTCCTTCCCATATACGATCACTAGCAAAGGTCGTTAACTTTTGGCTTTTCCGTTTATTTCTTCTTCTGATTTTTCCCCATTGACATAACGCATGGGCGTTGTCGGCACTTTTTAAGGTTGTTCCCAAACTTGAGGTTGTTCTTAAACAAACTTGGTAACATCAAAGACATAGTAGAAGAGGTGTGCACCTAACAATGGCGTCATCATGACGTCATTAGGTGTAAGTTTAAAGGGGCATGAAATTTAATGTTTCCATATGCAAAAATTCACCGTTTGACCTACGATCTTGATTCTTTCGGCATATACGATCATTAATAAAGGTCTCTCAGATTCCCCCATGCCTTCACATTTGACCTCATTCCCTATTGGTCAAACAGACTTTGCCTTGCCATTTAAAACTGGTAAGAGGTATTTGGATGGGGTCAAAGGTGTTTGAGTTCGACTCGGGTGGGGTATCCAAAAAATATCGCCATAACCTGTGACCTTGCTCACTTCCGGAAGTATATTTAAATGAACCTATTTTGTAAAAGTGGGGAAAGCTGCCGAGATGCGGTTGGTAGTGTTAGTGTCTAAGGTAAATAGGGTTTCCCAAAATGTAAGTTTCTACGTCATTCCATAAAAAGGCCCCCCCTACGGCGAAATTAAAAAGTCTTAAAATAACCCTTTAAAAGCAGTGTTTGCGCAAACACACAGCCGGGTTACAAATGTCAATGCACAATCAACGCGTTTACTAAACAAAATAACCATGTGACTACAGCCATATTTCTACCTGTCATAGCTGCCCTTTACCGGTCCCCATATTGCAGTACCGAGAGAGGACGCAATTCTGTGTACGTGTTAATGTCCGTGTTATTACATCTGTTAACTCCGCATCATATGGTAAATGTCAAATCCATAGGTTTCTCCACGACTTTCAACACGAACACAATTGTGACCTCCGGTCATTGCACACTTCCGGTGCACATAACTGGCCCTTAGTTTAAAAATGGTAGGAGGTGTTGAGGTGGGTTCAACAGTCTTAGTGCCAAAGCCCATCACACTTTCCAAAAAAAAGGTTACCGGCATGATGACATTCTATAAAACGCAATTTTAACAGATGTCTGTGGGGAAGTTTGTCTAACTTCGCCTCACGTCAGTATGCCTGTTGTGTGAAACTTTACAAACGTCTCATGTGCAATATTGATTTGTAAAGCTTTTAAATTGTACACAGTTGGATGACTTATTTCTGCAAAACTCAACATCGGAAACAAAACTTCAAAGATATGCTGTCTGCGATTACCTTAATGACATACATGTATTATAATGACGTGATGACGTCATCGTAAGTCATTATTACAATGAATTGAAAATTTCACTGACAAATTTTTAAACATCAATACAATATACAAGGTCGATCACCTTGGACAGTCTTTTTACGTCATGAAATAGATCATTCTAAAATATTGCACTGTACGCCGGTGTACGTGTCGTACGCACGACCTACCCCCAAAAAGAAATAAATAAATGTAACAGAAAACAACATATATACATGTACAATTGATTTTCATCTAAAAAACGCAACATTCGCCCCACCCCCCGCAAGCGGCGAAAAAGCCCTACGATCTGTTCAACGAACAGACGTAGCTCTAGTTTTTAGTTTGTTTTGTTCACTTTTGGGGTGGAAATCCGATGTTTGCTCAAAAAACTTATATAGGCCTACATATATTAGTCATCAAAGGTATCAATCAAAGCACATAATTTGTTAAGATTGAAAAGAGTTTGGCCAAGAAGGAACAATTTCGTAATTAGATTTGTTTAAGATGGTTTAATAAAATCCTGACAATGACGTAATGATATTAGGCCTATATTAAGCTTTGCACCTTACTAAACCTAAAAGGAAGAAAACAAACATTGGAATGAATGCTTCACGGCAAAACTACGATATTCCCTCAATAACATACAATTACTTTCTTGTAGAGAGTGGACTCTCTTAAATAAGACTGAAATAACATAAAAGATTGTATCCTACTCACATGTCCTTTTATTAAACCATCTTCTGTAGAATTACACGTCCGTGGTAGACACAGTTAAAAGTTACCGTGTCACCGTCTCGGTCGACGCCGTGTCACACAGGGCACACGGAATAGACAGCTACGGTAAAGATTTATTTGTACGACGTTTGCTCGCATTGAGAACGGTCAAATCTAAAACTAGGCCCCTGGCATAACACTGGTCACTGCTCAGTCAACCGAAAACATAATGACATGATCATGGTGTCATTTTAAAGAGGATCTGATCTATAATGTCTGCTAAATATGAAGACCCTGCGTCATGTGGTTTTATAGAGGGAAACATTTTACGAAATGCATTTTTGGCTAATTTGTATAACGAAAATCAACTTTTTTGCTATTTTTAAATAATTATAATTACGTAATCATTGACGTCATGGTGATGTTCTACATGGTGGTGGAAGTTTGTGATGGGGCCATGCCTGTACCTAATTTTATGAAAATCAAGCGTACTTTAATAGCTAAAATTGCTTCATAAGTACACAAAAACACAACAAATGTGAATTTTGAAATGGCTGAACTTTGACCTTCGATTGACCCAGGAAGGAAGGGTCAGATGAAAATGCCTACACAAAGAACATTGTAGCCCATGATCTGATATATATGTATGCAGAATATGAAGACCCTGGGTCATGTGGGTTCATACAGGGAAGCGTTTTACGAAATGCATATTTTGGTAATTTTCATGATAAAAATCCACTTTTGTGCCATTTTTAAATTATTATAATTACGTAATCATTGACGTCATGGTGACGTTCTACATGGTGGTGGACGTTTGTGATGGGGCCCATGCCTGTACCTAGTTTTATGAAAATCAAGCATGGTTGAATAGCTAATATTGCTTCATAAGTACAAACAAATACAAAAAATGTGATTTTTGAATTGGCTGAACTGTGACCTTCGATTGACCCAGATGAAAATGCCTACACTAAGAACATTGAAGCTCATGATCTGATCTAAATGTTTGCCAAATATAAAAAACCCTGAGTCATGTGGTTTGGGCAAGGGAACCATTTGAAAAAGTGCATATTTCGGCAATTTTCCGCTTTTTAGGCATTTTTAAAGTGTTATAATGACGTAACTGATGACATCACAATGAAGCCATTCTTGGGTGCACACCTCTTATACTTTGTCTTTGATGTAACCAAGTTTGGTTAAGATCAATGTTTAGGAACAACCTGAAAAAGCGCCGACAACGCCCATGCGCTTTGTCTATGGGAAAAAAAAATCAGAAGAAGAAACTAGAGCTACGTCTGTTCTATGAACAGAGCGTAGGGCTTTTTCACATTTTTTTAACTTGAGCATGCTTACCTTGCAAAATTAGATGTTAGCATATCAACTATTTAACTTTAAAAAAGTTTACCTTTAATGTGTTACCTTTAAAGGATTGATGACGTCATCAATGTTTTAACCACACAGACATGTTTGGTGGTCGACTTACTCTATAAGCAGCACTATTGGGCTAATTTGCGCAAACACTGCTATGAAAGGGTCATTTTAAGACTTTTTAATTTTGACGCTAGAGGGCGCCCTTTTATGGAATGACGTAGAAACTTACATTTTTGGAAACCCTATTTACCTTAGACACTGACACTACCAACCGCATCTCGGCAGCTTTCACCACTTTTACAAAATAGGTTCATTTAAATGCACTTCCGGTTTCTACCGAAAGTGAGCAAGGTCACAGGTCATGGCGATATTTTTTTGATACCCCACCCTAGTCGAACTCAAACACCTTTGACCCCATCCAAATACCTCTTACCAGTTTCAAATGGCAAGGCAAAGTCTGTTTGACCAACAGGGAATGAGGTCAAATGTCAAGGCATCTGGGCATCTGAAAGACCTTTATTAATGATCGTATATGCCGAAAGAATCAAGATCGTAGGTCAAACGGATGATTTTTTTTATGAATTTTTAAATATGGAAACATTAAATTTCATGCCCCTTTAAACTTACACCCGATGACGTCATGATGAAGCCATTGTTGGGTGCACACCTCTTCTACTGTGTCTTTCATGTGACCAAGTTTGTTTAAGAACAACCTCAAGTTTGGGAACAACCTCAAAAAGTGCCGACAACGCCCATGCGTTATGTCAATGGGGTGCGAGGTGGGGGCGGGGGTGGGGGGGGGGGGTGGGGGGAGGGGGGAAATCAGAAGAAGAAATAAACGGAAAAGCCATACATTAACGACCTTTGCTAGTGATCGTATATGGGAAGGAATCAATGTTGTAATTTGCATTTTAAAATATTTTCATGCACCTTTAATCTGACACGTGATGACGTCATTATGAGATCATTAGTTAAATACATTCGTTAATTACCGTATATGGCGCAGGAATCACGATCATAGGTGCCTGATTTGTTATGAATGTTTGATCGTATATAATTTAATTTAAATATTTAATTAAACTGTTCATTTTTAGTTTGTTTTGTTCACATTTGGGATGGAAATCTAATGTTTACTCGAAAAACTGATATACATATATTAGTCATCAAAGGCAGAAATCAGAGCACATAATTTGTTAAGATTGAAAAGAGTTTGGCCAGGAAGGAACAATTTCGTAATTAGATTTGTTGAAGATGGTTCAATAAAATCATAACAATGACTTAATGATTTCAGGCCTATATCAGAAGAAGAAATAAACGGAAAAAAAAGAAAAAAAATCAAAACGAAAACAAAGGCTTTTTCGTCCTAAACAAAAAAGCCAATAAACGGGAAAAAAAAAAAATCAAAACGAAAACAAAGGCTTTTTCGCTGCAAGCGAAAAAGCCAAAAGGACAAAGAAATCGTACAATATCAATAGCTGATCGGGATCAGCCCGATCACCTAAAAAAAGACAAAGAAATCGTACGAGAGTAATAGGTGATCGGGCTGTTGGCCCGATCACCTGACAGATCACTTTCACGGTTGAATTGAGATACGTTCAATGGCATGGTCCCCGTTACATCAGTGACCATCGTTTTGTCAAATAATTCAAAATTGCTAAACTCCATCAACACTGAAGACACTGAAGTTGGGTAAACCGCAGGTTGCGTAAAATTAGTGGTTAAAAGTAGCCCGGGTTGGACTCCGTACCGCATACTACATGGGGATACGGAGTCCAGGGTATGAAGTTCCAAAAACAGGGGAAAAATTTTTGTAACAAAAACAATTCAATATTTCTACCTTGTGCTGGAAGCCGCTAATGTGCTATCAAATTTCGGTATTTCGGTAGACTGTGTGGATACATTAGTGGTTGCTAGCAGAAAGGTTTGGCAGACCTTTTCGAAGGTTTAAGCCGACGTGAACGTGCTATTTATTTAACCATACACCCACGGCTTTGACCTAGTGATAGTGGAGTACATACTCGCTAGACGCATGGTCTTCGTTTCCCCACCCCTCCCTAGTCCCCCACCCCCGGGCTGTCCCCCTAAGACTAAGAGGTTGGGGTTGTCACTTTTCGTGTGATAATATCCCCGCCCCTGTGGCAAAATTTGGACGAAAAATATCCTCGCCCATATGGGGACAAAACATGCACGTTTTTTTCCCCAGGTGCCCTGTAAATTTTATTTTTACAGGGTGTATCAAAAAAAAGTATACACTCAGAAAAATGTCAAAAAAATAAAAACGTTCTAAGTTTTCTAATTTCTCTCTATACATATTGGTAGGCAGACATTTGAAGCTTTAAATGACACCATGACCATTTGGAAAACTTCACGCATGACTGATCAGGTTATTGTTTAGGTCATGTTGACAAACTTGGCTTGCGCTGAACTTTGACCTTCAATTGACCCATGGAGGAAGGATCAGACGAAAATGCCCACACGAAGAAAGTTGTAGCCCATGTCTGATCTATATGTCTGGGTCACGTAGTTGTGGAGAGGGTAATGCATATGTTAGTCTTGTTTAGCTTGTAATTCGACACTTGATGACGTCACGACAACGTCACTACAATCTTCAGACCAGGTTCTAAGTTTGTATCAAGTTTGAAGTTCGTACCTTGTTTCGTTTTCGAGTTATGCTCTGGACTAAGTTTGGACTAGAAGAAGAACAAAAAGACATGGGAAAAAACATGAACTAGAGCTACATGTACGTCTGTTCTATGAACAGAGCGTTCATAGAATATTGATCCATTTTTGTCTACTTCCGGTTTCTACCGGAAGTGAACAAAATCAAAGGTCATTGTCTGTGTACGAAATTTAGATCTCGGCGCAGTGAATAGGTTATTATTATTACTGTTACTGCAAGAATTAGGGTCATATGTTAAACCATTAATTTTATATTTATTGTAATATGACACTTGATGACGTCATCATGATAATATTGTGATATGTCCCAGACCTCGTAGCAGGCAACATGCCTGAGAAAAATTTACTTCGTCACTACTCTAAAAGCAAGCAAATTATTCAACTTAAAATAAAATACTGAATGTTACCTTTAATGCCTCGCCTTTGAAGGATCGATGACGTCACTAAAGTTTTGACCATACAAACCTGTTTGTCACTTCATCAGCCCTACAGTCACTAATATTGAGCTGATTTGCACAAACGTAGCCATAAAAGAAATTGTTTTGACATTTGTTTATTTTGCCGCTAGAGGGCGTCCTTTCATGGAATGACGTCAGAACTTACATTTTTGGAAAGCCTATTTACCTTAGACACTAACACTATCAAGCCCAGCTATCTTTCATCACTTTTACAAAATAGGTTCATTTAAGTGCACTTCAAATCAAAGGTTCATTTAAAAAAATCAAAGGTCATTGTCTGTGTACGAAACATATACCCTAGTCACACTTGATGCGGAATAAGCCGGAATGCCATCAGAATGAAAATAGACTGCCGAAGTGTGACGAGCGTTGCCATGGCGATTGGATCTAAACTATCATGGCCGTCGGGAAAAGTACCACTGGAAAAGCACTGGGACACGGTTGAGTGATTTTTAGTTCAGATCCAATTGCCTAGGCAACCAACAAAAGGTGACGTATTCACTTCGGCAGTCTATTCTTCGTATATTCCGGGATATTCGAAGTGCATTCTAAAAATTCTGACTACATTCTGAGTGCATTCCAAACACCTGGGCCCATTCTTGTGGCCGGCCCGAATGTTTTACTCATGCTTAAAACATTCGAGGTGCATTCGAAGAGGAGAAATATCGAACGGCATTCGAAGTGTATTCTAACTGCATTCTGACTGCAATATACATATTATTACGGCATTCCAACAGAATTCGAAACACTTTGATCGCGTTCGAGGGAAAAAGCGAAATGGCAAGCCATGGCAATCCTGCCAGAATGTCCCGAATGAGCCGGAATGCACCTGGAGTGCATCTCGATTGCTGTCTTTCATACGCGCCCTACTTTAGTTACAATTAGCAATAATATCTCGGTTTCGTTTTTGTATCCACCCTGTATATACGCAAATGTTGACTTGGCTGAACTTTGGCATTCAATTGACCCAGGAGGGAAGGGTCAGATACAAATACCTACACGAACAAAATTGTAATCCATGATCAGATCTATATTTCTGCCAAATATGACGACCCTGGGTCACGTGGTTTTGGCAAAGGTAGCATTTTAAAAGTGCATATTTTGGTAATTGTTATCATAAAAGTCCACTTTTGTAGCATTTTTAAATTATTATAATTACGTAATCAGTGACGTCATGGTGATGTTTTACATGGTGGTGGAAGTTCGTGATGGGGCCCATGCCGTACCCAGTTTTATGAAGATCAAGCGTACTTTAATAGCTAATATTGCTTCATGAGTACAAAAAACACAACTGATGTGATTTTTTAATTGGCTGAAATTTGACCTTCGATTGACCCAGGAAGAAAGGGTCAAATGAAAATGCCTACACTAAGAACATTGTAGCCCATGATCTGATCTATATGTCTGCCAAATATGAAGACCCTGGGTCATGTGGTTTTGGCCAAGTTTGGTTAAGAGCGAAGTTTGGAAACAACATGAAAAAGCGCCGACAACGTCTATGCGCTATGTCTATGGGGACAAAATCAGACGAAAACTGGAAAAAAATATTTACAAAAATCAACACGAAAACAAAGACTTTTTCGTCCTAGCGTAAAATTAGGGGTTAAAAGTAGCCCGGGTTGGACTCCGTACCGCATACTACATGGGGATACGGAGTCCAGGGTATGAAGTTCCAAAAACAGGGGAAAAATTTTTGTAACAAAAAAAATTCAATATTTCTACCTTGTGCTGGAAGCCGCTAATGTGCTATCAAATTTCGGTATTTCGGTAGACTGTGTGGATACATTAGTGGTTGCTAGCAGAAAGGTTTGGCAGACCTTTTCGAAGGTTTAAGCCGACGTGAACGTGCTATTTATTTAACCATACACCCACGGCTTTGACCTAGTGATAGTGGAGTACATACTCGCTAGACGCATGGTCTTCGTTTCCCCACCCCTCCCTAGTCCCCCACCCCCGGGCTGTCCCCCTAAAGGCCCTGTCACAAGAAACCGAATTGCATTACCGTTCATGTACCGTACTGATTTATGTGGAATCGGTATTGATAAGGAGTGATCGGTAAGTGGTCGTTTCTCTATCGTTACTGATAAGTTATTGACACTGGCTGTCTCGGGGTTATAAGGACAGCACGGAATTGCTGAATTTTTTTAAAAACATGTTCAAAAATTGCCACCGAACTGGAGCACGTTAACGGGTCGTTACTTGCACGCTATCAGCTCGGTATTGGATCTGTTTTGCCGTTTATAAGCCGTTACTGATACGGCAAGGTTTGATATCAGCGTACCAGTACCGGATCACGAACGATTGGATAGCGTTCTGATACAGAGCCGATACCGCACTTCACCTTACCTTCCCCGTTCGCTCCGTTCCTTACAACGTCGTAAACTTATTACTACCGTGTATCTACCGCCTATCACGCACTAATCACGACCGTTCTCCGAACAATCCGTGCATGACACACATGTAGCCTAGTATAAATATGACTAAATTGTGATGAGAAGCTCAGTTCAGATCCAGATCCCACTAGAATTCCAAGATGAATCCTGCAGAAGATGCCGCGAGAATCCAAGCCATTGCTGTCCTGAACCACCACATTGACCTAATAAACATGTACATTGGAGTGCTGCGCCGCAATAGAAGAAGAAGAAGATGAAGGAGAAGACAGAGAAGAGTGGAGTGGGTTCGGCCATGGATAGTGTTCTCGTAGTGTTCTCGTCGATATCCGGAACTGTAATGATTTTAATTTGAACGGAGACGCTTATTTATACACTCGCTAGCCACCCGTTTCCGACGGTTGCCGGTCGGTATGCGTTCGGTATTGGTAAGGTGTTGGTAAGGTTTTGGTAAGTTATGTGCGGTGCGCAACAGTTTATAGAACGGTATTGATTCGTGTGTTCGGTCTTAAGGCCCGGTCACACATAGACGACGCACGGTCCGCGCACTGAAAATTCAGCAAAAATTATCAGTGCGTCGTTGTGCGCCCAACTTTTGTCAGGATTTGGGAGAGGCTAGCGAGCTGACACCGAATGCATAGCGTGTTGCTGACGCGCTGCGCGTATACTGGGCGCATACAAAGCGCATACAGACCGTATACAGAGAGCACGTGTCAAAAACCCCAACGAATACATCACGTGTTGCTAGCGTGTGGGACGAATGGCCAGCGCATGCACCGCGCGCTCAACGCACAGCCCGCGAACGGCAGCGGTCACGTGATCGTATTTCATCTTCTGACGCCAGACACGCGCAGAGCCCGCTAGACCAACGCCAGACATACGCGGAGCGCACGCTGTGTATTCGTTGTAAGTTCGGCGGCTGAGGTCTAGCGAACGCCTGGTGCACACCTAGCGCACACCTAGCGTGCTTTAAACGCATACCCAGCGAACATGCGGCGAATATGAGCGTGCTGAACGGGTCTATAACGCACCCAACGTTCTTCTTGCGTGTTCCTAGCGTATACCTGGCGTGTACGTAGCGTGTACGTAGCGTGTAGTCATATGGTAAATAAGCGGGTCCCGCACCACCTCCTCATCACTTCTCCTCCGACCCTCAAGGGTGATGTCGACAGAGGTTCCTACTGATCGTGTCTAGAAGAACCACCTCAGAAGATGAAATACGATCACGTGACCGCTGCCGTTCGCGGGCTGTGCGTTGAGCGCGCGGTGCATGCGCTGGCCATTCGTCCCACACGCTAGCAACACGTTATGTATTCGTTGGGGTTTTTGACACATGCGCTCTGTATACGGTCTGTATGCGCTTTGTATGCGCCCATATACGCGCAGCGCGTCAGCAACACGCTATGCATTCGGTGTCAGCTCGCTACCCTCTCCCAAATCCTTACAAAAGTTGGGCGCACAACGACGCACTGATCCTTTTTGCTGAATTTTCAGTGCGCGGGCCGTGCGTCGTCTATGTGTGACCGGGCCTTTAGAACGGTAAAGGTTAGGTTTAGCAACGGTGAATTCGTCAACAGTACTGTCTCGGCTCGGACAAAATTGCTAGATTCTGGATCAAATTGACCATTTTATGCTGTATACGGTACTGGTACGGAAACAGAACGGTACTGGGGCGGTATGAGAAAGTTGATGAATTGCATTTTATGTCCGTTCTCCACCGTACTAGAAAAATATTAATTTTTCAATAAGGTTTACGAACGTTCTTGCGATTCGGTTTCTTGTGACAGGGCCTTAAGACTAAGAGGTTGGGGTTGTCACTTTTCGTGTGATAAATTCCCCGCCCCTGTGGCAAAATTTGGACGAAAAATATCCTCGCCCATATGGGGACAAAACATGCACGTTTTTTTTCCCAGGTGCCCTGTAAATTTTATTTTTACAGGGTGTATCAAAAAAAAGTATACACTCAGAAAAAAGTCAAAAAAATAAAAACGTTCTAAGTTTTCTAATTTCTCTCTATACATATTGGTAGGCAGACATTTGAAGCTTTAAATGACACCATGACCATTTGGAAAACTTCACGCATGACTGATCAGGTTATTGTTTAATTCATGTTGACAAACTTGGCTTGCGCTGAACTTTGACCTTCAATTGACCCATGGAGGAAGGATCAGACGAAAATGCCCACACGAAGAAAGTTGTAGCCCATGTCTGATCTATATGTCTGGGTCACGTAGTTGTGGAGAGGGTAATGCATATGTTGGTCTTGTTTAGCTTGTAATTCGACACTTGATGACGTCACGACAACGTCACTACAATCTTCAGACCAGGTTCTAAGTTTGTATCAAGTTTGAAGTTCGTACCTTGTTTCGTTTTCGAGTTATGCTCTGGACTAAGTTTGGACTAGAAGAAGAACAAAAAGACATGGGAAAAAACATGAACTAGAGCTACATGTACGTCTGTTCTATGAACAGAGCGTTCATAGAATATTGATCTATTTTTGTCTACTTCCGGTTTCTACCGGAAGTGAACAAAATCAAAGGTCATTGTCTGTGTACGAAATTTAGATCTCGGCGCAGTGAATAGGTTATTATTATTACTGTTACTGCAAGAATTAGGGTCATATGTTAAAGAGCTGATTTTTTTTGTTTTTTTTGAAGATTTAAACCATTAATTTTATATTTATTGTAATATGACAAATGATGACGTCATCATGATAATATTGTGATATGTCCCAGACCTCGTAGCAGGCAACATGCCTGAGAAAAATTTACTTCGTCACTACTCTAAAAGCAAGCAAATTATTCAACTTAAAAAAAAATACTGAATGTTACCTTTAATGCCTCGCCTTTGAAGGATCGATGACGTCACTAAAGTTTTGATCATACAAACCTGTTTGTCACTTCATCAGCCCTACAGTCACTAATATTGAGCTGATTTGCACAAACGTAGCCATAAAAGAAATTGTTTTGACATTTGTTTATTTTGCCGCTAGAGGGCGTCCTTTCATGGAATGACGTCAGAACTTACATTTTTGGAAAGCCTATTTACCTTAGACACTAACACTATCAAGCCCAGCTATCTTTCATCACTTTTACAAAATAGGTTCATTTAAGTGCACTTCAAATCAAAGGTTCATTTAAAAAAATCAAAGGTCATTGTCTGTGTACGAAACATATACCCTAGTCACACTTGAGGCGGAATAAGCCGGAATGCCATCAGAATGAAAATATACTGCCGAAGTGTGACGTGCGTTGCCATGGCGATTGGATCTAAACTATCATGGCCGTCGGGAAAAGTACCACTGGAAAAGCACTGGGACACGGTTGAGTGATTTTTAGTTCAGATCCAATTGCCTAGCCAACCAACAAAAGGTGACGTATTCACTTCGGCAGTCTATTCTTCGTATATTCCGGGATATTCGAAGTGCATTCTAAAAATTCTGACTACATTCTGAGTGCATTCCAAACACCTGGGCCCATTCTTGTGGCCGGCCCGAATGTTTTACTCATGCTTAAAACATTCGAGGTGCATTCGAAGAGGAGAAATATCGAACGGCATTCGAAGTGTATTCTAACTGCATTATGACTGCAATATACATATTATTACGGCATTCCAACAGAATTCGAAACACTTTGATCGCGTTCGAGGGAAAAAGCGAAATGGCAAGCCATGGCAATCCTGCCAGAATGTCCCGAATGAGCCGGAATGCACCTCGAGTGCATCTCGATTGCTGTCTTTCATACGCGCCCTACTTTAGTTACAATTAGCAATAATATCTCGGTTTCGTTTTTTTATCCACCCTGTATATACGAAAATGTTGACTTGGCTGAACTTTGGCATTCAATTGACCCAGGAGGGAAGGGTCAGATACAAATACCTACACGAACAAAATTGTAATCCATGATCAGATCTATATTTCTGCCAAATATGACGACCCTGGGTCACGTGGTTTTGGCAAAGGTAGCATTTTAAAAGTGCATATTTTGGTAATTGTTATCATAAAAGTCCACTTTTGTAGCATTTTTAAATTATTATAATTACGTAATCAGTGACGTCATGGTGATGTTTTACATGGTGTTGGAAGTTTGTGATGGGGCCCATGCCGTACCCAGTTTTATGAAGATCAAGCGTACTTTAATAGCTAATATTGCTTCATAAGTACAAAAAACACAACTGATGTGATTTTTTAATTGGCTAAAATTTGACCTTCGATTGACCCAGGAAGGAAGGGTCAAATGAAAATGCCTACACTAAGAACATTGTAGCCCATGATCTGATCTATATGTCTGCCAAATATGAAGACCCTGGGTCATGTGGTTTTGGCCAAGTTTGGTTAAGAGCGAAGTTTGGGAACAACCTGAAAAAGCGCCGACAACGTCTATGCGCTATGTCTATGGGGACAAAATCAGACGAAAACTGGAAAAAAATATTTACAAAAATCAACACGAAAACAAAGACTTTTTCGTCCTAGCGTAAAATTAGGGGTTAAAAGTAGCCCGGGTTGGACTCCGTACCGCATACTACATGGGGATACGGAGTCCAGGGTATGAAGTTCCAAAAACAGGGGAAATTTTTTTGTAACAAACAAAATTCAATATTTCTACCTTGTGCTGGAAGCCGCTAATGTGCTATCAAATTTCGGTATTTCGGTAGACTGTGTGGATACATTAGTGGTTGCTCGCAGAAAGGTTTGGCAGACCTTTTCGAAGGTTTAAGCCGACGTGAACGTGCTATTTATTTAACCATACACCCACGGCTTTGACCTAGTGATAGTGGAGTACATACTCGCTAGACGCATGGTCTTCGTTTCCCCACCCCTCCCTAGTCCCCCACCCCCGGGCTGTCCCCCTAAGACTAAGAGGTTGGGGTTGTCACTTTTCGTGTGATAAATTCCCCGCCCCTGTGGCAAAATTTGGACGAAAAATATCCTCGCCCATATGGGGACAAAACATGCACGTTTTTTTCCCCAGGTGCCCTGTAATTTTTTTTTTTACAGGGTGTATCAAAAAAAAGTATACACTCAGAAAAATGTCAAAAAAATAAAAACGTTCTAAGTTTTCTAATTTCTCTCTATACATATTGGTAGGCAGACATTTGAAGCTTTAAATGACACCATGACCATTTGGAAAACTTCACGCATGACTGATCAGGTTATTGTTTAATTCATGTTGACAAACTTGGCTTGCGCTGAACTTTGACCTTCAATTGACCCATGGAGGAAGGATCAGACGAAAATGCCCACACGAAGAAAGTTGTAGCCCATGTCTGATCTATATGTCTGGGTCACGTAGTTGTGGAGAGGGTAATGCATATGTTGGTCTTGTTTAGCTTGTAATTCGACACTTGATGACGTCACGACAACGTCACTACAATCTTCAGACCAGGTTCTAAGTTTGTATCAAGTTTGAAGTTCGTAACTTGTTTAGTTTTCGAGTTATGCTCTGGACTGAGTTTGGACTAGAAGAAGAAAAAAAAGACATGGGAAAAAACATGAACTAGAGCTACATGTACGTCTGTTCTATGAACAGAGCGTTCATAGAATATTGATCCATTTTTGTCTACTTCCGGTTTCTACCGGAAGTGAACAAAATCAAAGGTCATTGTCTGTGTACGAAATTTAGATCTCGGCGCAGTGAATAGGTTATTATTATTACTGTTACTGCAAGAATTAGGGTCATATGTTAAAGAGCTGATTTTTTTTGGTTTTTTTGAAGATTTAAACCATTAATTTTATATTTATTGTAATATGACACTTGATGACGTCATCATGATAATATTGTGATATGTCCCAGACCTCGTAGCAGGCAACATGCATGAGAAAAATTTACTTCGTCACTACTCTAAAAGCAAGCAAATTATTCAACTTTAAAAAAAATACTGAATGTTACCTTTAATGCCTCGCCTTTGAAGGATCGATGACGTCACTAAAGTTTTGACCATACAAACCTGTTTGTCACTTCATCAGCCCTACAGTCACTAATATTGAGCTGATTTGCACAAACGTAGCCATAAAAGAAATTGTTTTGACATTTGTTTATTTTGCCGCTAGAGGGCGTCCTTTCATGGAATGACGTCAGAACTTACATTTTTGGAAAGCCTATTTACCTTAGACACTAACACTATCAAGCCCAGCTATCTTTCATCACTTTTACAAAATAGGTTCATTTAAGTGCACTTCAAATCAAAGGTTCATTTTAAAAAATCAAAGGTCATTGTCTGTGTACGAAACATATACCCTAGTCAAACTTGAGGCGGAATAAGCCGGAATGCCATCAGAATGAAAATAGACTGCCGAAGTGTGACGTGCGTTGCCATGGCGATTGGATCTAAACTATCATGGCCGTCGGGAAAAGTACCACTGGAAAAGCACTGGGATACGGTTGAGTGATTTTTAGTTCAGATCCAATTGCCTAGGCAACCAACAAAAGGTGACGTATTCACTTCGGCAGTCTATTCTTCGTATATTCCGGGATATTCGAAGTGCATTCTAAAAATTCTGACTACATTCTGAGTGCATTCCACACCTGGGCCCATTCTTGTGGCCGGCCCGAATGTTTTACTCATGCTTAAAACATTCGAGGTGCATTCGAAGAGGAGAAATATCGAACGGCATTCGAAGTGTATTCTAACTGCATTCTGACTGCAATATACATATTATTACGGCATTCCAACAGAATTCGAAACACTTTGATCGCGTTCAAGGGAAAAAGCGAAATGGCAAGCCATGGCAATCCTGCCAGAATGTCCCGAATGAGCCCGAGTGCACCTCGAGTGCATCTCGATTGCTGTCTTTCATACGCGCCCTACTTTAGTTACAATTAGCAATAATATCTCGGTTTCGTTTTTTTATCCACCCTGTATATACGCAAATGTTGACTTGGCTGAACTTTGGCATTCAATTGACCCAGGAGGGAAGGGTCAGATACAAATACCTACACGAACAAAATTGTAATCCATGATCAGATCTATATTTCTGCCAAATATGACGACCCTAGGTCACGTGGTTTTGGCAAAGGTAGCATTTTAAAAGTGCATATTTTGGTAATTGTTATCATAAAAGTCCACTTTTGTAGCATTTTTAAATTATTATAATTACGTAATCAGTGACGTCATGGTGATGTTTTACATGGTGGTGGAAGTTTGTGATGGGGCCCATGCCGTACCCAGTTTTATGAAGATCAAGCGTACTTTAATAGCTAATATTGCTTCATAAGTACAAAAAACACAACTGATGTGATTTTTTAATTGGCTGAAATTTGACCTTCGATTGACCCAGGAAGGAAGGGTCAAATGAAAATGCCTACACTAAGAACATTGTAGCCCATGATCTGATCTATATGTCTGCCAAATATGAAGACCCTGGGTCATGTGGTTTTGGCCAAGTTTGGTTAAGAGCGAAGTTTGGGAACAACCTGAAAAAGCGCCGACAACGTCTATGCGCTATGTCTATGGGGACAAAATCAGACGAAAACTGGAAAAAAATATTTACAAAAATCAACACGAAAACAAAGACTTTTTCGTCCTAGCGAAAAAGCAAAAAAAAATAATCAGAACGAAAACAAGGGCTTTTTCGCGCAAAGCGAAAAGCCAACTAGAGATACTAGGTCTGTTGATCAATAACAGAGCATAGGGCTTTCCGCACTTCTTGTATTGTACGTTTGTATCCATGTAATACTGCATGTTGTACGATAATACATCATGCTATGCACACTACATTATATGTACATGTACAGTGTACAATGTAGATGCATACTGTACATTTACATGTAGCCTCGTTTTCGACAAATAGGCAGCAAGATTCTAGATCAATGTCTTTGTATGAAATTTAGACCTTGGTTAGTCAAGACCATTCCCGAAGGAATAAAGTTTGTATCTCCAACGGTTGATTTTTAAGAGTTTTTTTGTTTTTAACTTAAAGGTATTACATTTTAAACGCTTGTAATTTGACACCTGATGACGTCATCAAGATAACCTCTTTGGTATAGTACTTTACTATGGGTTCCTAATCGTGACTACGTTTGATGATGATCCAAGCTCTGCAAGCGACCCTTAGACCAGCGATACAGACTATGTGCTTTGTCTAAGGGACTTGGGGCAGTATATATGTATGCATACTGTAAGCTTATGTACACTGATATACTGCACTGTGTGTATGATGTACATGTAGTATAGGCCGATACAGGAAGTGAACGACATTGGCTAATGTATGCTGCAGAAACGCGCTTATTTGTTGACGTCATCGTGACGTCACAAATGTTGCAAATGTATTAGACCAAGTCAAAACAAACCTAAAACACAAATGTTGACCTCCATCGGCCTTTTTGTTCGCTAGATATAGCCATTTAAAGAATGCATGTTCAACTGAGTGTAATCGACACCTGTTGATGTCATCAAACTTTTGAAGGTACATGTATGTGTATGTTCACTGACTCTCATTGAACATATGCACCAATTTTGGGACAATTTGCAAAAACTTCGCCACAGACATCTGTTTAAAATGCGTTTTGGCCATTTTCAGCCAGCCGCTAGAGGGTGCTCTTTCGTGTGACGACTTAACTTTTGGTATTTTTTTTTAATGCCAAAGGGGTCCTGAGACTAACACCGTTCACCCGATCTTGGTATCTGCTACCAGTTTTAAGAGACAGGGCAGCCTCGTTTTCGACCAATAGGAAGCAAGATTCAAGGTCAATGTCTGTGTATGAAATTTAGACCTAAGATTGTCATGACCATTGCCGAAGGAATAAAGTTTGTATCTCAAACTGTTGAATTGTAAGAGATTTTTGAAAATTTAAGGCATTAAATTTCAAACGCTTGATTTTTGACACCATTAAGATGTAAACACGTTGGTTCAGTACTCCACTATTAGGTCATTGTCGTGACAAAGTTTCATGATGATCCGATCTTTGCAAGGGACCCTTTGGCCAGTCAGGAGGACTATGTGCATTGTCTATTGGACTTGGGGGAGAAGAGGAAGAATAACTAGAGGTATGTCTGTTGATAACAGAGCATATGGCTTTCCGCTTTTCTTGTTTTTAATGTTTGTATGCATGTAAAACTGCATGCTGTATAATACTACATGTACACTTTGTACAATGTAAATGCATACCGTACATGTACATGTACATGTACATGCACAGTGACAATATTCAAAAAATCATAATAAATCAACAAATCATGCATACTAATGTAACTTGTATTACATGTTAATGACGAGGTCCAGGCACCTAGGTTAATGTATACCTGAGGAACTCTTATTTTATTACGTCATCGTGACGTCACAATATTTAGCTGATAATATACATTGCACCAAGTCAAAATAAACCTAAAATACAAAATGTGACCTCCATCGGCCTTTTTATTCTCTAGATATAGCCGTTTAAAGAGTGCATGGTTTTCAACTGAGTGTAATTTGACACCTGGTGACGTCATCAATCTTTCGAAGGTATGGGCATGTTCACTGATTCTCAGAGTACACATGCATCCATTTTGGGCCATTTGCTATAACGTCTCCACAGACATCTGTTTAAAATACGTTTTTGCTATTTTCAAATCGTGACTAGAGGGCGCTGTTTCGTGAGACGACTAAACTTTTTTTGTATTTTGGGGTGCCCAAGGGGTCTTGAAACTAACACCTTTGACCCGATCTCGGTATCGCTTACCAGTTTTAAATGACAAGGCAGCCTCGTTTTTGACCAATAAACAGGAAGATTCAATGTCAATGTCTCTGTATGAAATTTAGACCTTGGATAGTCATGACCAGTGCCGAAGAAATAAAGTCTGTATCCCAAACGGTTGAATATTCACAGATTTTTGAACATTGAATGCATTCAATTTCTTTGCAAGTGACCATTTGACCAGCGAGACGAACTATGTGCTTTGTCTATGTTAAAATAAATGTAACCAAAGCGAGGCTTGCAGAAAAAAAGGTTTGGTCCACGACCCCCATGCATACTAGGCAGACGTTTGGGTTGTTTGCGATGTTCGCGAATCATTTCAAAATGGCGCACGCGGCACGAAAGATGAAAGACAATGGTTTCCAGTTTTGGAAAAAAAAAATATATATATAACGAACCATTGATGTTTTTTGGCCTTATTGCTGGCTATACACAATCACTTGCATTGTGTCACATCACATTTTCTCAAAAAAATTGTAAGCAGTGGAGAGCCACATTACAATGTCACTGAGACCGCTGGAAATGTTAAGGCACTGCCATCTTGACAATATATTTGGGCAAACAATGCAGACAAGTTTGGGGTTTTTTGCACACAATGGAATTAGCTTATTCATGTATTTGTACATCGTAGTTTGAGGAAATTGAGGGATTTGGTATTTGTTTAGCGTCTTAAGAGGAGACTATATCACAGGTTAGGGGTTTAATAAGGTTAGGATTTAGGGTTGGTAATTTTTAAGGCATTTAGGGTTTTGAATGCGGTGGGTTTGCAACCAGCTTCGCAGCGGCGTAGCTAAGGTTCTCTCCATAGGGGGGCGACTGAGGGGGCTGGTGGGAGAGAGGTCGTGTAATAGCAAATAATGTTCGCAAGTCCATGCGAGCACCGCCGTCGCTCGGGGGTGGGGGAGGGGTGGTGGGGTGAGGTGAAGTGGGGGAGGGGTGGTGGGGTGGGGGGGTAGGGGTGAGGGGGGAGGGGGGTGAGGGGTGAGGGGCTTGTGCCCCTTTAACCCCCACCCATATTTCGTTTTCAATTTTGTACATTAACACCATCGTACTTTACACCAGAGAAACAGCACTCTATACAGTTTTCTTGGGGGGGGTGGGAAATTAAAAATGGAATTAAAATAAATAAAAAATAAAAAATAAACAATGAAAGTTCTATAGAGAAAGCCATGCCACCATATTTTTATCCGTTTGCCATATTTACTAGTAGGGGAGGGGGAGACTGGCGGCGACGACATTTCTTGGGGGCGCCCACCCACTTTCGTTTTACGAAAGTGGGCTCCGTACTTTTATTTCTCTTAATTCGTATTAAATGGACAGGCCATTCATATCCCTATTACTGCCTAACAACATTTTTTTATTCATTCTTCAAATTTTTCTAGGAAACCAAAATGGATGAAGACGTCCTCAGCCATCATATACATGGAGCCATTGACAAAGATGTCAAGAAAGATTTGTTATTAGTGTCTGGACAGAGGTAAATGTTATATTTATGTTATTTGCTAAATCGCCCAAGACAATTTGAGATTAAGTATCTTGCCTAATTTGCAATAAAGCTCAATAATTACAGCATGATTTTCTTCATTCTTCCACATTCTTCCAGGATAAAAATGGATGGTAACGTCCTTCGCCAACGTGAACAAGAAGGTGTCGTGAAAAAGCTAGTATTGCTGTCTGTACCGAGGTAATGATATATTGAGGCGATTCGCTAAATTTGTAATTGATTTAGCTTGCGTCGGGGAGAATGAATGTTAAATTAGGGTTTGTTTTGCCCTTACCCGACGTATATTAGCACTGTATGCTCAGTGCTTTCCCGAGACACTTTGAACAACTTCATAGAGTGCTCGGGTGGGATTCGAACCCATGACCTCCTGCAAACAAGGAAGACGTCAGTTCAGTTAACCACTCGACCACCGAGCTAGCCGGTGTAGAATGGCCGGTTCGAATCATTTCGCAACGGGGATCGCAATTAATCAGTAATTAATTATCGAGCGCCAGTGCAAAATGTACTGCTGTTTGACCTTTTGCGTTAAAACTCAAACGATAGTACATTTTTGCGTAACTGGAAAAGTACTATTGTTTGACCTTCGACGTCATAGGTAAAAAAATAATATTTTTGTGCACGGTGTCGCAGGGACGTGAAACATTCAACGTTTTTACATGACATTACGATTACAATGGCTGTGTATACAATGGACAATCAACCGGTGCGATATGAACTTTTAAACGAAGCTGAAATGCTCGATCTGTTGGATGGACCTGACAGTTGCAACACCAAAAAGAAGATAAAATACGCTCGTTCCGTATTTGATGAATGTTGTGAGGCAATCGAACATGTCGATGAAAATGTCCAACAAAGCACTGGATGACACTCTGGGGAAATTCTATGCTGGAGCCCTTGACAAAAATTGCAACCTCTACAGCAAATCTGAAGTGCGACTGTAAAATGTTTTGGGGTATTAATTGCATTCATTTAACAATTGTGTTCTTGGAATTTGATTTGAAAACTGTAGGAACTTTTGATGGAACTTTAGAGAAACTCTTGATACTGTTTAAGTTGGACCATTTTCGTCTGCAGAATTAGAACTGTAAATGTGTTTTAAACTTCCAAGACAGTGCATTACAGTTAAGTATGCTTTTACTGTAAGGAATTATTGTCCTTACCTAAACTTCGACGGGACTTGCGGCTACTTGACGATACACAGTTCTCTGATGCGTTCATACACTGTAGGTCCTAGCTCACACTCCAAAATAACATGTCAAATTGTTGAAGTTCAACGATGAGTAACAAACAATCAATTTAATCAATATTTGAAGAATGTCTAAAGAACGTCTTCGAAAACAAATTCTTGAACGGAGGAGCAAACGAATGGAGGTAGAAACGTAGATTTGTCGTCTTTAAGGAGAAATACTATCAAAACGGCTATATAAGGACGATTATAGGAACGAGTATGGAAGAAGGAAAGAACGGTAGAAAAAAACTGTTACCAGAGCCCGTAGATCATGTAAAGTGAAGAATGTTTACAAAGACAAATTCTAAGGCTCGCGTACAAACTAACGCAAAACAAACGCAGCGTCGCGTCTTCGCAGAGCCCTAACATTTGCTTTTCTCTAACTTTTGGCATCGGATCTAAACATGTGCATTTGTGAATAGACTACTCGTCAACTGAGCTTTTAACCAATCCCTGAACAAGAATCAATGTATGAGCTATATAAAACATATTGACTGCTCTTGAATCGGGGAATGTAAAATAGAACAAAAGCCGGTCGCTGTTCACGTTGATCAACGATTCGATCATGCTTCCAATTTTCAACACTCTGATCGGTTATCAGTTCTCAACCTATACGACTGAACACAAGATCTCTTAAAAACAAAACGGCTGCATTTACAGCGGTTTAATATGCCATTGACAGTAAAGCTGATTTGTTTGCTCTGGCAGAGACTTGGTTTACAGACATGGATGTAGCTCATAAGGTTGTTGTTGTTGTTGTAAATTTTATGGCAACTGAGGCCCTTTATGCCATTAACTATACGGTTTTAGCTTTAACTATACTTTATTATCAACTTGAGATGAGGAAGGAGTTGCAGTTTTAGAAGTGGGAGGAAATCCCCTGGAGAATCCCCAGGGGAAAACCCACGCGGTCAAGTAGGGACTGCAAACCCAATCTACATACACGCCCCGGATTCGAACCTGGGACGTCAGAGGTGAAAGGCGAGGAAAGAACCGCGACGCCAACCCGACCGCCCTCTCATTAGGTTGAAGCCACTCCACCTGGTTTTAGATTATTGGATTATTCTGGAAAGAACCGGGTTGGAGGAGGCACTGCTTTATTCTTCCGAGATAACTTTTATGTCAAGAAAATAGACAGTCAAAGTGTGACGTGTGTTTCCATGGCAATAAGCCAGTTGGGTGATATATTTGCATAAATCCTAGAGTCCTGCCTCTGCGCTATGGCACTTGCATATGAGAGAGTCAGGTACCAGACTACCTGGCAAATTGGGATGCTGCGGGTGGTGCAGTCCGGGACATGTTAGCCGACGCGAGAATCTGTATGGTACCATACATGGCTACCTCGCACATTACTCTATGCATTTTAAGTTGGGCCATCCGAAATTACATGTTGAAATGAACATGTTGAAACATGTACTCGCCATGAAATGTCATCAGAATAACGAGTTAGAGCGTCTTGTTTGACTTGAAATCTGAATCAACTTTGAAAGCTGGATCGTTTCTAAACTGTGCATGATAATTCAAGAAAAGGAGTAACGATTTCGGGTTATGAGACTGGTTTGAAGTTGCCGATTTATTTATTTATTTATTTATTTATTCCATTTATTTACCCAGGGTGTGCCCAAACAGTTTACAAAAACTGGTTTCCATTAGGGCCCTGCAAACACACATAGAACAAATATACTAAATTGAACAACTTCATAATTACTAACAAACTGGAATAAGATACATTTGTACAACAACTACTGACAACATCAAAAAACGAATGGTTACAGAAGAACAACATCACAAGTAATTATTATACATGCATGTGACACTAAAATTTACGCTAATTACGGGAAGGGCGAAAAACCCGCAAAAACTCTTTTTAAGAGAAAACAAAATTTTTAAAATGGGAAAATTCCCCTCCGGCTCCAAAATTAAAGTTTGATTTTATGGCAACCAAGTCATACGACTCCGTAAATTAGCATTTCTCACTTGAAGTTGATCATGTGAATATTATGTGTATGTTTGGCGAAGTGCCGATTTGAATGAGCTCAAAGAAGACATAGTTCTAAGATGAGCACTAAGGCTGTTCCAAATTGCGGCGCCAGTTACAGCAAAACTCGAGGCGTAAGACCCCTTTCGTGCAAAGGGAATTTTCAGTGTCTTTTCGAGAGATTGACGAGTTTCTCGAGTTTGTACGTAAGGTGTAAATATACTTGCCATATACTGCGGGGCCAAGGAATTGATGCTTTTAAAGACAAATATAGCTTTCTTGTATGTAACTCTCTCTGGATAGGCAAGCCAGTCGAGCTTTTTAAACATGTCAGCTGATGGCGTTAGGAAATCGCATTTCAGTATTATTCTGGCTGCACGTTTGAGGCATTTGTTCAAGACATTGTTATGAGATGCGTAACGGTCACCCCATACTGTGCAACAATAATCTAGACTAGGCATGACTAAGCTTAACATAAGGGTTGAACACGAACAAAGGGAGACGTATACATTATACAGCAAACTTGACTTGAAATAGGGGAAACAAGCTGACATGCAGCTGGTAAATCTTGCCACAATCTGATCAAATTAATATCGCCGTTTATAGTTTATTCATTCGACGGGACATCGTCAGAAATTGGCGAGTTTTACTGTTCCGGAACGCACGTTCAACAGCGAGCGACTCTGGTATTGCCGATAGCACACATGACCGGCATGTTTTAAATACACCTTCCGAAGCCCAAATAATAAAATCACGAGAAATGCGTCAAACTTAATCAAGTGGAGATATACATACCGTACACCCTCGCCACTAATTCTTCTTAATATTGTGACGCCACATCCCTCGGCGTGGAAGCAAGTGCTGCGAGGGCGCCCTCCTCCAAGAGGTGTGGTCGTTGGACGGCACGACTGCAAAAAAGCTCCGTCTCATGAGCTGCTCCTAGCTCACCGCTATCTACTGTTGGTTGCGCAACGGCAACCCTTGCCAACGCATCGTCTGCGTCATCAGCACACTCAGCATCATTGTTGCCACAGTGACTGCATTGTTTACACGGGCGCTATAGACAACCCATCCGCGTTACCGTGTTTCGCGCCAGGGCGATGCTCTATGATGAGGTCATATTCCGAAGAAAATTATAGCTAGCGGGCTAGTTGTCCTTCCGGGTCCTTTGACCTCATTAACCACCTCAGTGAAGAAGGGGCCGTTCTTCCGCCCGTAAATATAATGACGAAAGTACTTCAGATAAACAACTACGGCTAGCAACTCCCATTTAGTTACACAGTAGTTTTTCTCAGCTTTCCCAAGCTTACGGCTAGCGAACGCAACCACTTTTTCAACCCTTCGTGGACTTGGGACAACACGGCCCCAATGCCATCAGAACTTGCGTCTGTATCCAAAACAAACTCGCCCTCTGGTGACGGGTAAGCAAGACCTGATGACGTCACCAACTCATCCTGGAGTCTGGCGAATGCCTCCTGACAGGCATCGCTCCATACAAACTCCTTGGACTTTGACGTCAGAGCAGGTAACGGACTAGCAATGGTCGCAAATCCCCGGATGAACTTCTTATAGTACGAGGCGAAACCAATGAAACTTCTCAACGCCTTCACGTTCGTAGGAACAGGTCAATCAGCTACCGCCTTGATTTTGGCAGGATCCGTGGCCACTCCTTAGGCCGACACAATATGGCCCAAATAGTTCATTAACTCTGAAAGAGGTTACATTTACTCGGCTTGAGTTTCAGTCCTGCGTTCCTCAAACGTTCAAACACCTTCCTTAAACGCTGTAACTCATCATCCACTGCCTTGCCAAAAACTATGATGTCACTGTAAGGGTGTTCATGTGCTGTTGAGTTACACAGTCGCGAATTCTTTTTAACATACATGTAGCTAATTTCGAGAAAACTGTCTTCTTTACATATTCGAAATGTTGGTTCCAACCTAAGGTTTCGTCAATAATAACACCCAAGCATTTAAACGATTTAACGTTATGCACTTGATCATTATTAATGTGTACTCTGAGCTTATGCGCGCTTATCTTTTTCTTTGAGCCAATTAGCATACATTTAGTTTTACTGGCAATAATTTTGATTTTATTTTTAACGGACCACAGATGAATCATGTCTAATGACTTGTTAAGGCTAGTTTCAATTTCGACAATGCTTTCGGAACTGCAAGTTAGTGTAGAGTCATCGGCATACATATATAGCTTATCGGATACATAAAGAGGCAGGTCATATGTATATACAAAAAACAATAATGGGCCCAGAATTGATCCTTGTGGTACACCGACACGGATTTGGCAAGGATTTTGATATATGTTTACTAATATTAACGGTTTGACTGCGATCACTGAGATAGGACTTAAACCAGTTTATTACCGAAATCGACATGTTCAGCTTTTGTAATTTTTCTAAAATAATTGTATGGTCAACGCAGTCAAATGCCTTACTGAAATCTAGGAAAACTGTTCCGGTCATTCTCCCGTGATCCATAGCTTAAAGACACTCGTTTGTTAAATCGTTTAGTGTACTTTCTGTCGAGTGCAAAGGCCGAAATCCAGATTGACAAACAGGAATGAAATTATTGTCATCAAGGTACGAGTACATGTTCGAGTGTATCCATCTTTCTAGGAGTTTAGAGATAATCGGCAAGATTGATATAGGTCGGTAATTACATGCGTTGCACTTATCGCCTCCTTTATGAATAGGTGTAACTGAAGCATGTTTCCATGCCTTGGGATACTGTTCGTTTATTACGGAGAGGTTAAATATATGCGTTAAAGACTTAGTAATAAAAGGTGCAGCCATTTTAATCATATTAACGCTAATACCATCTGGGCCTGTTGCTTTCCCAACCGACAAAGATGCAATTTGCTTTTTGACAAACTCTGCAAACACGTACCATTAAACCGAGATGCCGAAACTGTCTAATATAGGTTTTCCTGGCCAATTTCAGCAAAATATCATTAAATTTCATTATTACGTACGTATACGTGATAATATTACGTACGCACGTATTATTATCACCTACGTACGTATTAATTTATCACGTACGTACGTATTAAATTATCACGTACGTATGTACTAGTAGGTATCTAGCATGGAACGGTACGTAAGCGAACGTTATGACCTATAATATAACGTCTTACTTATACTCAATCATACAAAAATACACTTTAAAGAATGGCACATAATATTGGCGGCAGCGAAGCACGTATAGCACCGATTCCGCCATTTATTTCAAAATCTCATGTTTGAACAAACCTATTACAATTTAAAGTCTTATTCAAAATGTAATGAAACGGGAACACCACGACAGTGTATCGTGGAGATTCGATCCCCAAATTAATGTGGACGAGCACACCGGACAGTCAATGCAATTATCAATCAGGAAAACAGGCGATACAGTACAGTGAAGTTAACACTAACAGCAGGAAAACATCATCGGGTATTTATTGTAGATCCTCGGTCATACAATCAAAGTGAATCATAAGTCATTAGGACATGTATAAAGACATCTCACTCAGCCAGAACTTGGAAGGATCGAGAAATTCCTCTCAAATATGCAAGACAAAAACCCCCATTGCCTGCAGAGAACACAAAAACAGTAGTGAATGTACAGATAACCGCACTGGTCAATATAGGAACATATGGTCAGCAATGTGTGTGCATTATGTGCAGCCTACCATACACACATATAGCCACCTTGTAAACAACGTACACTGAGGACTACGTGTACAACACCGAGGACGTGGTTGTTGTTGTTGTTAGTTATGGCACATATGACAGGTGATGTCCTTTGTGCCACTACATAAAAAAATAGCACTTTCTGCAGAGTTTTCTCAATTTGGAAAATTATATGTGGGCTGTAGGTCAGGACATTGACAAAGTGAGGGACAAATCATTCTTAGAAAAAACAAAAAACCTTTTTTTTTTTTTTTTTTTTAAAGACAAAAAGGGGGTGGGGGTAAGGAACAGGAGTATGTGGTCATCCAGGCACAGCGCCACCAGGGTCCTGCAAGGGCGGCCGTTTCCCAGGCAATTTGAGAGCACAAGGCCCAGCCGGTATTGTCACAGGTCCGCAAGCCTCCAGGTGATGAAGGGCAGCATTGTGCCCAGTCAACCACCCACTCACTCCTCCCAACCAAATACTTTAAAGTTACATATGCATCATAAGACACATAAAAACAATAACACCACCACTTGAAGGCAGTAGATAAATTCGGAGACTTTACATGAAAAGTTTAGAAATAATAATACAAATACTTCAAAACTACAGATAAATACACAAAAAAGTTAGGTTTCCACGTTACAATTTTTGATGAAGTAAAGGATTTTGTTAGCGTTTTTACTTTCTCCAAGTAATTTGTTCAGTGTCATGTCACAATCTGAAAAGCCCAGTGATTTTTGGAGAGCAATTCTCTGTATGTTGAATTTTTTGCAATACAAAAGGAAGTGTGTAATATCATCATATTGTTTACACCCATCACACAGACCAGAGGGGTGTTTACCTATTAAATGGAGGAAACTATTTAGATGTTTACATACACCTAGTCTAAGTCTATGGAGAATAGTCTCATTTCTCCGGTCAAAATTCCAAGTGGTGAATCTAGCAGGAATACAGGGTTGAATTAACTTGAGATATGAAGGTTTAGAGTCATCCCATGATCTTTGCCACTGATGTTTGATTTGTTGTTTTAGTAAGTGTTTAACTTCACCATTACTTAGTGGGATATTAAAATCTATGTGGTCTTTCTGGGTAGCTAGTTTGGCAAGGCGGTCTGCCTCTTCATTTCCCTTTAGACCACAATGTCCAGGAATCCATATAAAAACTACTGTATTAATCTGATTATAAATATTAACTAGAACATGGCGAATATCACAAATAAGTTTATTGTCAGGAATCGGTTCAGTAATGGCTTGGATAGCACTAAGACAATCAGAAAAAAATACATGAATGCATGGGTTTTACTTGTTCAATCCATTCTAAAGCAAGTAAAATTGCAAAAAGTTCTGCAGTAAAGATCGAGATTTCGTCATTAAGTCTGTAATATTTGGAATAACCAAGGTATGGAATGAAAAAGCTACATCCAGCAGAATTGATGATAGGATCGTATGACCCGTCAGTATATATATGTAGAGAGTAATTCCAAGTTGTGTTAATAATTTCCTTAGCTATATTACATTTATCACTAATGTTAATAGCATTTTTAATATTGATGTGAATATCATAGGATACATATGGAGTGGTGTAGTGCCAGTAAGGGAAGTGGCTATGGAGAGGAAGAATATGTGTCACCTGTTTGTTTTCTTTAAACCGGCATTCAAATGGAACCTTATATGAAGTATCCTTCCATCTATCAGCATAGTAATGCTTCTGCCAGTTTTCCTCAAGGAGGGATCTATTACTATGGTGATTATGAGCGTTAAGTTTAGCTGCATATATGTTACATAGGAATTGGCGACGAAAATGTAAAGGGAGGTCTCCACATTCAATCTGTAATTTAATAAGCGAAGTTCCATATGTGGCTCCAGTACATATTCGTAATGCTTGATACTGTATACTGTCTAGGCCATTTTTCAAAATGTTAGAAGCTGAATCAAAGGCCTCGCATCCGTATTCTAGCAGAGGTTTGATAAGGGAACTATATATCTGATAGAGGTTTTTACAGTCAGCTCCCCAGTCACATCCAGTAATACATCTTAAAAGTCTAGTTTTACATCTAGTAATAATATAGTCTATGTGATTCTTCCAAGTTAACTTTTTATCAACAATTTCACCAAGAAATTTGGCAGTTTTATCTAATTTAATATTAACATTATTAATTTGAAGCTTAATGTCAGTATTAAGTTTACGAGTGAAAAGGACAGCAGTAGTTTTAGCAATAGATATTTTAAGACCCCATTTATCACACCACTGTTTGAGCTCATTAAGAGAGTTCTGGATTTTCTTTTCTAAGAATTTTATGTTTCTATTAGTTTTCCACATGGCAATGTCATCAGCATACTGCGAGATGTGGCAGTCACTTATACGTAAATCATTAACTGCGATGTTGAAAAGAGTGGGGCTGATGACACTGCCCTGTGGAACACCATTATCGGGTTCATGAGGGTCAGAAAGGACCCCATTAATTTTAACTTGAGTCTTTCTTTTACTTAGGAAATTATCAATCCATTTTATAATTTTCCCATAAACTCCAAGTGATTGAAATTTCAAGATAATTCCCTTACGCCATAACATGTCATAAGCTTTTTCTATGTCAATAAAAACAGACAGAGTGCTTTCCTTATTAGCAAAACATTTGTTAATATACGATTCAAGTTTGATAATATGGTCTTTGGTGCTAAGACCCTTTCGGAAACCACTCTGTTGATTACTTAAGAGATTATTACCTTCAAGATACCAAATTAATCTGAAATTTACCATTTTCTCCATTATTTTGCATATAGTAGAGGTTAATGCAATGGGCCTATAAGAAAGGGGATCACATGGATTTTTACTTGGTTTAAGGATTGGTATGATAATGGTATCTTTCCAAGCAACAGGACACTGTGATGCATGCCATATTACGTTAAAAATTAGGAGTAGGAATTCACGGGCTTTTGTAGGAAGATGTTTAAGGATGATATTGCGAATACCATCTTTGCCCGGTGAAGTATCTTTGCTGTTATCTATGGCTTTATTGAGTTCAGACATAGTGAAAGGGCCATTTATGACCTGATCGTTGTAATTATTAATAGACATTTCTGATTCAGTCTTATTTTTAAATTTAATAAAAGCTGGGTCATGGTTAGCATTACTACTGACCTTGCTAAAACTGTCAGCAATATAATTGGCTTTATCTTTATCAGTAATGATGCTATCTTGACCGTTTTTCAGTACTGGGATAGAGTTGTGAAGGCTAGAGTTATTGATAGCTTTAACTTTTTTCCAGATTTGTTGTTGTGGGGTACGGTGATTTATTTCACTACAAAATTTTTCCCAGTCTTTACGCTTGGCAGATTTAATTGTTCTTCGGGCTATAGCATTAGCCCTTTTATACTTGATAAGATCATCTGGATGAAGAGTTTTCCTGAGAGTTTTAAGAGCTTCTTTCTTATTAAGGATAGCTTCTTTGCACTCATCATTCCACCACGATTTTGGAGGTTTGTTAGATCTGATGGGATTAGTTTTAGGAATTGCAAAATTTACAGCCGTCTCAAGTTGGGTAAGATATGAATCGTACATAGCATCAATGTCTTGAGAATTGTTGGGTTCTTTAATTATATCATTACAGGCATGTTGGAATTTATCCCAGTCAGCTTTCTTATAGGCCCATCGGGGAGTACGGTTATTGGAATTAAGAAAGCATTTTTTTATTAAATTGAATAAGGAGAGGACAGTGATCACTGCTCCAAGAATCATTAAGAACATTCCAGTTACATTTAGTGGCAAAATTAGGAGAGCACAGAGTGATATCTAGACATGACATACTACCCCCAGAGCTAGAAGGATTAATTCTTGTACCACTACCATCATTAATGCAAACAAGTTTATGTTTTATGAGCAGATCCCCAATAGTGCGACCATTTTTATCAGTGTAATTGCTTCCCCAAAGAATATTATGACTATTGAAGTCACCACATATAATACAGTTATTATCAGTTTTATCAATAATATCATTAAGAAGGTTATCATTAAGGTCCAAACAGGGGTTATAAACATTAACTATGTACCAAGGTTGAATGTTATCATCATAGACTTCAGCCACTTGGTATTCCAGAGGGCCTTTAGAAGTATAAGTAATATTAAAAGCAAGGTCTTTTCTGACATAAAAGGCGCAACCACCACCATTTTTCTTAGTACAAGTGTCTGTTTTTATTCTATCATGTCTGTATGTGTTATACCCTTTTATGTTAAATTTCTTATCATTACAAAGCCATGTCTCCTGAATGCAAAGAATGTCAGGTTTTTCTTTCCAGTTATTTAAAGCATTTTTAAGTTCACTACCATGGGTATTAAGGGATTGTGCATTCCATTGAAGGATGATCATGATAAGAAAAAATAACATGTTTAGTTGTCTTGTTTTCCCTTTCTGGGTTTCTGACTTGAGCCTTGAGATGGTGTATGGTTTGTGTCTTTCTTATTAGTGGATTCTTTTTTCTTTTGGGTTTGTTTTGACTCTGGTTTAGAAGAGGTACTCGAAGTAGATGGCTGTTGTTTATCCTGTGTTTTTGGTATTTGAGTTGCACGAAAAATATGTTCAACAAGTGTTTTGATGGCAGTTTCTCTTTGCGCTTGGTTTTTGATGGACTCAAATATTTGTAGAGCTCCCATCAGCATTTCAACAAGAGTGTGGTCAGCTTGGATGTAGGAAGAGGTTGGGCTAGTTTGAGTTCCAGTACTTTGAGTTTCAGTCTGTGCGGAGGCATCTGCTTTATGAGGGAGAGGCTTAGGACGGTTCAGGTAGCGTTGGGTTTCTGTTGGATGATTTTGAGGTGGTCGGTTCACTTGGCCATGATTTATATGTGCTTGAGCTTGCGGGTGATGATAAGTTGGCGGGCGTTGATAAGTTGGCGGCTGTGAGGGTGTGCTGTTGGGTTCAAAGGTGATGTCGGTTTTGATAGCCTTCGCTGCTTCTGCATAAGATATGTTGTAGGTGACACGGATGCTTTGAATCTTCTTTTCTTCTCTGATAGTAGAGCAACCACCATAGGCAGCCGAATGATTTCCTCCACAACGACAACAGCGGGAATTCTCCTTCCGTTCACATTGCTCAAATCGATGGTTGCCACCACATCGGACACATCTCATTAACCCTCTGCATTGGCTTGACACATGGCCTAAACGTTGACACTTAAAACATCTTACAACAGGCGGGATGTACAACTTGATATTGAAAATCTCATAGCCAACTTGGATGTAGTCAGGGAGTGTGGGTTTATTGAAGGTGAGGCACACCGAGAGACTTTTCTCAAGCAGACCTTCCCTCCTTCTCATCAGTCGACGAACTTCATTTACACCAGACTTTTTACAAACTTTCAAAATCTCCTGATCGTCAAGGTCAGTTGGAAGTCCAGTGATGACACCTTTACATTGGATCTCTGATTTGGCAAAGCTGACAATAACTGACCACTGGCCCAGCTGTGTAATCTCCATCAGTTTTTGTGCCTGAGCGTGTGTGTGACAGCGTACTGTTATGCCTCCTTGGCTGTTTTTTGTGACATTCTTTATGTAATCTTTGTTGATATCATTTAAGGCTTTGGCTATTTTCACGGGATTGACAGCAGCTAGTTTGATGTCCGGTGAGGTTATGACAACCATGGTAGGATAAGAGTTTACATTTCTACGTTTTGTTTGGTGAGCTGTGGAAGCACCAGAATCCGAGTCACTGTTGTCAGTTTGATTAGAACTTTGCGAGTGATTGAGCGGTCTCTTTTTGGATGATATGGATGAAGGTTGGCTGGAACTAGAAGTAGAAATAGAAGAGTTGTCCTCTTGTGCTTGGCTGATTAACTCGGAATCCGAGTTATTTTCATCGTCATTGTCGGCCATGTTGTTTGGGACCACGCCCAAGAGCCGCTCGCTGGTATGAAAAGAATTTCTTATTTTATACAGTCTGTCCAAAATTAGTCTCCGAATTTATACTACTGCCTTACCTTTTCGCCAAGACAATGCAAAATATGCAAGAGCACAGGATAAAGTAGGGGATTAAACTTAAAGGATGGTAGAGAATATCGAAAGGTAGGTCCAATTTGACAAAAAACGAAACACGTCCGACCCAACCGAAAGTCCCCGAGGACGTAGTTTGCGACCGCGTGCTTATATAGCCAGCCTCAGTAAAACGAATTGCGTAATAGCCCCAAATACAATTGCCACACCATAATAAGGCCTAAATGCCTCTGCTTAAAATGATTTCTTGCCAAAACTTAGATAAATAAGAATACCAAAGTCGTCCCCTGAATACAAACTGGGGAAAAACACCTTTTTGCCCTGATTTTATTTCAAATGTGATTGTCCATAGGATGGTTATTTAAAATGCGTCATTTTGATGAACCTGACATAATTGTTTGACAGAGGGTTGGTAAAGTGGAGAACGGTTGTCTCGGTCGACCGAGAAGGAGGAGAAACCAATTTAATCAAAAATAAGCCCGGGCAGACGCCATCAAACGGAATAAAAATGAAATATTTGATATTTTGTCAATTTGAAAGCTGGGAAGAGTTGATTATTCTGGCCATATTGACAAAGCGACCCGTCGTCATTGTCTTATCCAACGGTTTACTGCCGAACTGAAATAGTATAAATATAATATATATCTTATTAGTTTCTGGGGGTCAACCGTTGCAGTCTCGTCGAATGGGGGCGCTTTTAAATACAATAATCACATGTATTTGCCAAACAAAACATACTACAGGCCTGGAATACAAACAAATAAATAAATAAATATTTTTCTTGTAAATTGCAGTAATGAAATGAGGAAATAAATACGAAATGAAACACAAGAGAAACGAAATATGTTCAACTGTCTGGACGGTCGACCCTTGTCGAAAGACCAGTGAACATATATACCTTTCGACCCTTGGCAGAATGCCAAGCAATTAACATTGTAAGTACATGTGTTCTACACCTGTTGATGAATACAGGGAACCGGGGGCGCGTTCAATAGCGCAATACGTATGCATACCGTACCGACAATACCTTCAACTTCAAAGATATAGGAAAATACCCATTACTGGCATACCTATTGCGCTATTGAACACGCCCCATGACAATGCAATACAAATATGTGCGTGGGGAAGTTTTTTCTACAAAAGTCAACAGTATCCTAGCTGTAGCCGTCAGTTGCAGAATCGGCATCACAGTGAAAAACACCATAACAGGGACGGATCTAGGAATTTTTTTCAAGGGAGGAGGTGTTCTGCCAATGCGAGTGCCGACAAATTCGTGGGGCGAGGGTTACCATTAATATTTATATCGGCATGTTGCCGACACTGGCGGACTCGCAGAACATGTATTACATTTAAAATTTAGCCAGAGCAGGGGGAGCGGTGTTTGACCACGCCTCCCCCCTCAACGCCTCCCCCCTCAACGCCTCCCCCCTCAACGCCTCCCCCCCCCCCCTCAACGCCTCCCCCTCAACGCCTCCCCCTCAACGCCTCCCCCCTCAACGCCTCCCCCCTCAATCCCCACCCCCACCCCCCCCACCTCCCCCCGTCCCGCCCCCCTACCCCCCCTCCCCCCATTTCAATGTTGTTCGGAGTTGCGTCCGCCGCGGCGAGTCCCAACATTGAAATGGAGGAGGAGGAGGGGGGGGGGGGGGGGGTCGAGATTGGCTCATTAATTTATAAATATGAAAGGCCCGCCCCCCACCCATACATGTAACACTGTGTAGTTAAAAAATACTTGCCATTTCTGTAGTAATCACAAACCGAGGACGTCCTCGATTTGCGAGGCGTCCTCGATACGACGGTAAATTTCCACATAGAGGACCTCGATTCGCGGCTTAGACGAGTCCACACATACACACAGCATGTGAAAGCATGCTTATAAAATATCGCAATAAAATCTACAATTTCTCATTCAAAACCTGATCATCAGACTCAAGAAATACTCACTGGGGGTTTCTTGGATGGTGTCTCTTACATAGAGAACATGTTGTTCATGGCAAAGCCATGTTTATGGCATAAAATGATGAGAAATGTAGAGGACAAATGCACTGTGTGCTGACAGAAACTTCCAGAATCCAAAAAGAGACCTTAGCAACCGGCCTAATCACCACAGCTGCCATCTACACATTACTACGCCAAATAACAGTTCTCCAAAACGTCTCTTCCAGGCAATGTAAACAACGAGCATTATACTTTAAAACTATTAAATACACTTTTTGTAAGTTCTAGTGAATAAACCTATGGAACGAGTGGTAAATTTATTAAAATGTAGGGACTACTTATTCAGATACAGGACACTGTGTAAATCGGTTTAGGTCAATCAACTATATGCAACATTTCAACAATGAGGGCGCACTTGCATTCCCCACACATTCCCTACTTTAAGACCACGCGACCCGAGTGGTCCGTTTAGAACAAAATTCAAGTGTGACCGAAATAAAAATCATGTTACATACACAGGATATATAATTAGTTGGCAACACTTGCACTTTAAGCTAAAAGTGGTTAAGGTATTTTCACATGTGCCTGAGGTCATCATCAGATTACATGTATAATATGTACACACAAATGGAAAAATGGGAAATAGACACATAGACCATTTTACCAACCAGCTTGTCTCAAATTACCAGTAGTACAAAGTAATTATATCACTTTGACACAGTAAAAGTGTTACAATACAAGCACAACTTGAAGTTAAACCTTGGTGGGTAACATATACAGTTCCTTACATGTATGTGTGCATGTAAATATACAGTACATATAACACTTGGTCATACAAAAATACAAGGCACAATATTCCCCAAATGAAGTACAACTTACAGTACAATTGTTAAGCATGGTCTAAGTGAACCTGGCCTACCCAACTGATCAAAACTGAACAAGTTACGGTACATGAAATCTTTCAAGATGGGATGCCACACGCTTGTGAAAATAGCAATACATGTCATATCATTTATAGAAAGGCATGACAATATCTGGATCATTCTGATTGGACAAGACACGTAATGAAAATCTGTTTCATAGCTACAGTTCTAACAAATATGAGTTGAAGGACCAGAAAGACTTTAAACAAGCAATATGTTAACAATTTCTCGGAACTAGAAATGCACAATTATACATACGTACATGTACACAAGTTTCAAACAAGTTCCAAATCAATACGAAAAGTGGTATAATACTTTTTTTCTGCGCAGCAGGATAAACTAAGTCTGCTTCAATAAATCACACAAACTGTATATGGAGATACAATTTCCGAAACATGTACTATAATCACATTGTTGAAACTTGCAAAGCAACAAGATACATGGTGAAGTATTATTTTCACCTAAAACTAGTACACATAGGCCTATTACAACAATGAGAGGCTAGCATACATCTATGTTCAGCAACACATATGTGAAGCCGACAAACCTCTCTCATTTACACACAATATAAGAACACTCAAAAGTAACTGTAGGTTAAAACTAACCGGAGTAGCAATTTTGTATATTGCTTATCTATGTGCGATCAAAAATATTCACCTAAGTGATTTGGCCACAGACCCCATAACCTCTTATAAACCACATGGGGCCATGAACATGTTACAACTCTCTCAACTGAAGGCTATGCCTCACAAGAAGGAACAAATCTTGGTGGCACACAGGGGTTCCCTACTTTTTCTGTTGCTTTGCCCTTTAGCAAAGTCTGACCGTTTTTCAAGTCATCATCCACATGTGCAAACAAACTACGAGACCTGCAATCTTGCTTAATATCAGTGACAACTACAGGTTTAACAGGATTTGTATCATCAACGGAACATTTCAAATATTGATGTCACCTCTACCTTTACTTCAGGAATGGCTGAACTTAAAGATTCAGAATTTACATCTCTGACTAAATCTGAACTAGAAACCTCATTAACAGGAGAAACTACATGTACATGGTTACAACCAGTTTCATTCTGTTTTTCAAACAATTTGGAAATTATACTGAAATGGTCATTGAGAGCGGTATTGATGGTGTCAACAGCATTTCCAATCACAGTATCATCTAACTGCTGTTTATCAACTGAACACACATCATCATCTTGCAGTACAATGTCTGAAAATGCACTGACTATATAGTTTGAGCTGACAAATAATTCGACCTCACAACATTGTCTGGCAAAGACATGGTTGGAATTAAAATACAGGTACAATTGTATACAGACAAAATATGGCTATCTGGCACCTAGACTCTGGTCTACACTTGACCCAGAAATGTACACTTACGTACTACAATAATGGTACCTCACTAAAGCCGATAAATACATGTCAAAATCAAGACAAAAGTATACAACCTGTACTTCAAAATATGCACCAACCCAAAATATAGGCTTACACAAAGCTATGCAAAATGCACAAATGCCAAGACATTTAAAACAGTCGGATTAATAACAAGTACACACCTACCGGTGTAACAATACCGTAGCTCAAAACTATGTCATAGCTGAGTAACAATTCACACGTGTACAAATTTGACACACAAAAATGCTCAATGCAAAATAATCCAGGATTACACAAAAATCTGGTTAAAAGTGGTCAAAGTACAAAAATAAACCTTATCGACGTTCTCAATGCATTATGGGATTGGATGACAAAATTGCCCGGCCAAATGTGCATAAACCTATGAGGCGGACACCAACTAGGCAACTTTTTTACTCATTTTCACGAAAACCAAAAAGAGTTCAAGAATCAACCTCCCACTACTTTATCTTTGACACATATCAAACATACTGACAAACATGTCCCGAAACAAAAATGTTGCAAATGCGAGAAATCATCGGGGATTCCCTTCGTATCGGTAGTCGGAGTACCACGCTCGCAGCTCGGTATGCGCTATGCAACACACGCCTAGCCTGCGAGTCCGTCAGGCCACCCGCCTCGCAGTGCCGATACGGCGTGCGTTGAAGAGCGCATACCGAGCTGCGAGCGTGGTACTCGCACTACCGATACGAAGGGAATCCCCGATGATTTCTCGCATTTGCAACATTTCTGTTTCGGGACATGTTTGTCAGTATGTTTGATATGTGTCAAAGATAAAGTGGTGGGAGGTTGATTCTTGAACTCTTTTTGGTTTTCGTGAAAATGAGTAAAAAAGTTGCCTAGTTGGTGTCCGCCTCATAGGTTTATGCACATTTGGCCAGGCAATTTTGTCATCCAATCCCATAATGCATTGAGAACGTCGATAAGGTTTATTCCAATGTGAAATTGTACAAAATTTTACATGTTGTTACTGCTAAGTGCTAAAGAGTAGTTTTGCGACGAAACGTATGCATGATGGTCAGTCCAGGATCCGGCATCATATCACGACAAAAATTCCCGATGATAGCTGTATTTAGCAAACACCTGTGTCATACGTGTCCAAAGCAAGGGTGCCCAATCCTGCCTACTACGACGCCACTTTTGTAATGAAACGGGAACACCACGACAGTGTATCGTGGAGATTCGATCCCCAAATTAATGTGGACGAGCACACCGGACAGTCAAGGCAATTATCAATCAGGAAAACAGGCGATACAGTACAATGAAGTTAACACTAACAGCAGGAAAACATCATCGGGTATTTATTGTAGATCCTCGGTCATACAATCAAAGTGAATCATAAGTCATTAGGACATGTATATAGACATCTCACTCAGCCAGAACTTGGAAGGATCGAGAAATTCCTCTCAAGTATGCAAGACAAAAAACCCCATTGCCTGCAGAGAACACAAAAACAGTAGTGAATGTACAGATAACAGCACTGGTGAATATAGGAACATATGGTCAGCAATGTGTATGCATTATGTGCAGCCTACCATACACACATATATAGCCACACATACACACAGCATGTGAAAGCATGCTTATAAAATATCGCAATAAAATCTACAATTTTTCATTCAAAACCTGATCATCAGACTCAAGAAATACTCACTGGGGGTTTCTTGGATGGTGTCTCTTACATAGAGAACATGTTGTTCATGGCAAAGCCATGTTTATGGCATAAAATGATGAGAAATGTAGAGGACAAATTCATTGTGTGCTGACAGAAACTTCCAGAATCCAAAAAAGAGACCTTAGCAACCGGCCTAATCACCACAGCTGCCATCTACACATTACTACGCCAAGTAACAGTTCTCCAAAACGTCTCTACCAGGCAATGTAAACAACAAGCATTATACTTTAAAACTATTAAATACACTTTTTGTAAGTTCTAGTGAATAAACCTATGGAACGAGTGGTAAATTTATTAAAATGTAGGGACTACTTATTCAGATACAGGCACTGTGTAAATCGGTTTAGGTCAATCAACTATATGCAACATTTCAACGATGAGGGCACACTTGCATTCCCTACAAAAACAAAACAAATCATCACTTTGATAATACCAGTTAAGTTATAAATGTTACTCAAAATATATACATGTAAATCTGTCAACTTGTGCATACGTGGTGCATGCACCTACACGTATAACAATTACTGCACATATAATTGACCGGAATAATTTCATCAGGTAATTTCTATTGAAAATGTTATTACATGTATTCCTGTTGAAAACTTTTGCACTGCTGTACTGCAAAAGTCAATGGAAATTAAGGTATATGTTAAGGTTATCTCTCAGTTGAACTATTTAACACAATTACATATAGTGTCTCAACACTGTTGTCTGCTTGTAAATCCATACTTCATTAATATTAAACCAGCTTTAATGATCAAACTTTTCCAAATGATTGGCAGTTTTCCAAAAATTGGAAGAGAAAGACGATTTGGAGAAATGCGACGTCCAGGAAAAAACAGAGGTAAAACTCGTTTAAAAATTCTCTTAAAACCTGTAGGCCTACCCAAAAACAGTCAGCACTTTCCTCCGTGAAGGTGTTGGGCTTCACCTAAAAAAATTTTTTTTCAAGAAGTTGTCAATAGTTGTAAAATTTCGTACAAAAAACGAGGTGACCTGTGTGAAGTGCTTGCTAGAACTGAATACCTTGTTGTTGTTGGCATCTTCGGCAACTAAGGCCCTTTATGCCATCAACTATACGGTTTTAGCTTTAACTATACTATATTATCAACTTGAGATGACGAAGAAGGAGTTGCAGTTTTAGAAGTGGGAGGAAAACCCCCAGAGAAATGCCCCAGGGGAAAACCCACGCGGTCAAGTAGGGACTGCAAACCCAATCCACATACACGCCCCGGATTCGAACCCGGGACCCCAGAGGTGAAAGGCGAGGAAAGAACCCGTACGCCAACCCGACCGCCCCGAATACCTTTTGTTCCACTCTTTTATTTATACCATGCACTAGCAATTACGTAACACCTTGCTGCACCACTGAACACCTGGCAACGCGGTATGCGTTGTTCGAATTCCTAAGACAATTATTTCCCGCTATACTGCGAACCGCGGGAAATGAATAGTCTTACTTATACTAATCATACAAAAATAAACTTTAAAGAATGGCACATAATATTGGCGGCAGCGAAGCACGTATAGCGCCGCCTATATAGAAAACTCCAAAGCATGTGAGGCAAATTACGAATTTACATGTGTGTAATGATACTTAATTATCTGCCGTCTGTCTTAATGACTAAAGACCAATGTTTTGTGTTACTTGAAGACGCTTTTCAAGTGAATCAACGATAGCCATCTTTACTTTCATCTCCCGTGTCTCCTAAGACAACGGTCCCCCACTTCATTATTGGCTGCTGCAGTTGCGCCCCCAGACCTTAAGGAATGAATGCCAAAATTCATTCCTGGTGCAACGTCGGATAGCATCTTAATTATGCACTCTTTGGCCCTGGTGTAGCTAAGGGGTTTATCTTTGGCGATAAGCTTACATACACTTTTAAATCTAAAAGCGGGCTTAAACAAAAAATGATTAGATTCGGTACCGATACTCGTAGCTGACATGTATCTAAGCAACATTGTAAGTGGACACGCTGATGTTGAGCCTTTGCTAATGACTACTTGATTGCCTGCTCTGAGCTGATCTGTTTTACTTTTACTTATGTTGACAAAGAAATAATCTGCATGAATAGAGTAGACAAATCATTGGAGCGGATCGAGCTAAGCTCGTCGTACCAGCAAACACTGTTGTGATCATGGACAAATTTCTTATTTCGATTGGGTCTTTGCTATAGGCATACGTATCACATAGTTCAATAAGCATGTCAACCGTAACTGCATCTTTCTTTAAATTTGTGTGACCTGTTGTACGTTTTGCAGACTTTATACTTTATATTTCCATATCTGTAATAACAACGTCAACAAAATTGAGTCGTCAAAATGCAATTATAGATGCAATTAACGTGAATTTAAGTGGATTTAATTTTGAAGCTAGAATTCTGAGAAATTCGTATCCATCCATACTGCTCATTTCTGAATTACCACACTTCGCATTGCAACAGTTCACCAAAAAGATGGCAAACTTTCTGAGTGCGACTTTGTCACCAGGTGGGATTTTTGGCTGAATCCCAAAAAAATGTGCAACCATGGATGTATGTTTTTCACGAAACAAACCTGTGCCCCTCCCTTTGTCATTTACAGACATAACAATTGAACAATCTGACATTGTAAAGATGTTGGGAGTCTTCATCCAGGCAGACTTAAAGTGGGACGCGCACGTGAACTCAATGATTAAACGCGCCAACTCTCGCTTGTTCATGCTCCGAAAACTCAAGTACCATAGTCTCACGATTTGTGATCTTGTCAGCATTTATGCATCCTTTATTCGACCCTTGCTGGAGTACGCTTCACCTGTACTGTATGGGCAAGTAGTATAACAAAGCAACAGAGCGACGATCTGGAGAGAATACAGAAGCGAGCCTGCAGAATCATACTTGCTTCCCAATACCAACACTACTCTGAAGCGTTGGATGTATGTAAACTGGACCAGTTGGAAAATAGGAGGGATCATCTTTTCCAGGTGTTTGCTAGTCTAGGCCCTAGACGGTCATTATGTGTTGGATACCCGACTGCCGCAAGAGGGCGTAATCACGCGATAGACTCGTTCGTAGTCCTATCACCATATCGTTTTGTCAAAATGACCGTCTAGGGAAACTCGTAAAATCCCCCCCCGAAACAGGGGGGAAATTTGTGCGCATGCGTTAGTTTTGTATGCAGATACGGGTAGATTCTTCTTAACGCACGCGCACTTAAGAGCAAATAGCCTGGTACATGCACCGTACATGTACGTTCGGCGCTTATATCGTGTTGATTTGAAAGTTTCTTGTTGTTTTGTACGCGCCGTGGTTGATTTGACCGGTACGCGTTGTTGATTTCGCCGGGTGGCTCGCGCGGTTGCAAGGGTACGGTAGGCGAAGACTCCTTGCAACGGACGGGTGGCGAAGTAACAGGCCGACGTTGGCGGTTAGGCTGCGGTCGGTCTGAAAAATACCCCGGGAAAATATACTTCGGGAAAAATCCATCTAGACCGCACGAGTTTTGAATTTTGCATAGAGTATAAGGCCCGACTAAAAACAAAAAGGAATTTCAAAAAAATATAAAAATTATATGCCGGCCCGATACACAGTGAGAGCCCAACGGAAAAAAAATACCATAGTTTGGCAGTTGAGACTCCGTACACTAAGTCAATGGCCTGGGTAGCGACTTGGAATAAAAAATAACCATTTCTATTTTCAGTTAAAACCATTTTCACACAACAGACAAGTTGCAACAGCTATCAAAAATACTTTTGTTGCAAAAATTCATCAAGCAGTTCCTGTTTTATGCTTGTTAAAATGTGCCAAATTTACGTGCGGAGTCGTCAATAAAAATAAATAGACAGCAACTGTAAAAATTGTGATGTGATTTTGGTGATATTTTGGGGCGGAAAATCTCACCACTGCACAGTACAAAGAAAACCAGCCCCAATAGGCCTGTACCAAAAATAAATCAGCCTGGCAGATTAAATGACAGAAACTAAAGTGCAATTTCACGCAGTCAGTCTATCAAGCTTGCAAACTTCGGTTACGGATTTGACCAAGTTGAAGTAATCAGTGTCGCGACTGCACGACTGATGATGTCACGGATTTCCAAGTCCCTATAGTATAGGCCTAAGGATTTATCTTATGACAGTGCTATTGCTGGTTTTAAGTTGACATTTTGAAAACCAACTGGGAGGGAAGGGGAATTTATGTCACGAAAAAATGTTTCTCTCTTGTCGATCCTATGTTTTTGTGCCCGCACGAGTCGCCCGGTGTGCAGTATTTGCTTTTTGCGAGTTGCTTTCTTCCAGATTTCGTCAAGCATGGAGCTATTTATTATAGCTCCATGGTGTGACGATTTTCTCTGTTATGGGATGGTAAAATGAAATGTGTATCTGTCAAATATTCCAGATTATTTCCGAAGATTTCTGAACAATAGAGATTTAGGCCAATAAACTGTTCAACACACGATTAAGCTACGGCAACAAGCAGTGTTTTAATTTCACCCGGTTTTTTTTTTCATTCCAAAAAAATTAACAGCTTGAAAGATTATTTTCCCGAACCGGCGGGTTTTAAACTGGCAAATAGGTTCAACTGTGGTCTCGATTATCTGTGGAACAGTACCTATCATTTGCAATGTCCTATACAATTGTATTTACAACAAAATCTCTAAATTGCCGTGTCGAAATCGTAAGTTTGCCGACGGCATTACGATTTTCCCAGCCCGCGGCTTCGCCGTGCAGTCATGCCACGATGTGAGGACACAGGGGACTAGATATCGTGCATACATGCATAGTAAGCAGACGACAGTGCGCTCTGCATAACATTATGCATAACAGGTGCGCGCGCACGGCGCTGTCACTACGAGATTCCCTAGACGTTGTTATTGACTGTCTCGCGGCGATCGGTTTTCGGGACGGACGTTCAAAACGAAATAACAACGTCTAGGGCCTAGACTAGGTGTTTGCAGAAAAACTCCCAACATCCATTTTGAAAGGTCGCTAAACCTAAGCACATGCTACCATCTCAGACATACTAAGCGGGGTAGGCAAGGTCAGGTGTAGAACTGAACGATTTAAGAAAAGCCCTTTGCCTCACCTGATCCGCTTACTGAATGGATCCTAATTGATTTTAATAAACTAAAGCCATACAGTTTTTTTATCTATTTTATCACATGCTCTATAATCTGTTTTGCATCGGGGTTTTTTAGTCTGATGTCCTGGAGATAATAAAAATCATCTTGGAATTTTTTTTGGGGGGGGGGATGGGGTTGGGTGCATGGGAGCCACTATCATACGTTCTATGTTTTGTGTAAATTTGTCGTGTATTCGGGGTATTTTTTGTCAGTTTCATCTGGTATTTCTTAATATTTTAATGTTAATAATGCTTTTTTTAATGGGATTATTATCTGCTATGTTTTAATATTTTAATGTTAATGATTATTTTTTCCTGCCAAATACTGTTAATCATGTTCAATTCAGCCCTTAGCTGCGATTCATGATTGATTTAATAAACCATTTAATGAAATAATGAAAGAGATTCTTCAGACTTGGTCTTGTACGCAGCTGCTAAAATGGGTGGCTGCCCATAATCTCTTTTCAGCAGCCATTGCGCTCTCTCATATCCTTTAGCTGGTGGTTCTATCATAGGATCACTCTTTAATCAGCTCATGTGCCTCTCCTTTTGTGTATTTCAACAGCAGCTCTAATCTTCTGGCTGCATCTTTTGTTTTGTCTTCAACCACGTATTTAAAATTCTTTATGAAGCTGAGGTAAGACAGTACATTAGTGCCATCAAAGGGGTCTAACTCTGCATTTGGGAGGGCAAATTCTTTCTGGTTTTGAACTATTTTGTCAAGGATTGATGCCAATTGTCGGCTGAGGCAAGGCACAACTTTGTTCACATGTGGACTGGATGGCATTATTCTTTGGCTTGGAGCTCTGCCTTTGTGACTCCAACGTGATGTCAACATTATTCTTTTTTATCAATATGAAAAGGACTTGCAATAGGATTCAGTGAGCTCTGTGGTTCTTGCGTGCCTTTCATTACGTCTGCTGACCGCGGTCAACGTCAAGTGAAATGCCTTTCACTACTTCTTCACAAAGCTTTGCTGATGTTTGTGACAATACATCAACATTTTCTTGTTCCAACATTTTGGAAACTGCTCTGGCAGCATGGAGCTCTGCATTTATCTCTATTTCTTTTTGTTCTTGCTCAATTCTCTTAAATTCTTCTTCTATTTCTTGCCGGCGTCTTAGGGTCATGACCCTTTCTTGTACTCGGCGGATTTCTTCTTCTGCCTCTTCTAAATGCAATTTTCTCTCAAGGAGGCGTTTGCGTTGTTCCAATCTATTTCTGTGTTGAATTGCTGCTGACTTTGCAGCCAACTCAACTTCACGCTGTCGGTTTTTGAATGCAAGTGCTGAAGTCGTGGTTCTAGCTGATACACATGAGGCATTGCTGTTCAAATGTCCGGCTACAGAAACACTGTCATGTGGCTGAATCTCTACTCCGGCCCCGGTATCACTGTGTGCATGTAATGACAGCTCTGGCATCGACATGGCACTCACAGGGCTTTCATCATGAGAAACTTTATTATCTTTGTGAAAGGTTTCAGAAGTAGCCATCTTCGAAAAGTTTATCTATTAGTATGCAACTTTTACTCTGCATAAACTATTTGCAAGTACATGTAGGCCTACTTCTAGCTGTTGCACGAGAATACTCTTGCCCAATATCCGGACAAATGACTGCTGCACTGTTGACAATTACAACTTGCCCAATATCCGGACAAACTTCCCCGATACTCCTATTTCGTTTTCAGTCACAACATTTCACAATAACTTTTATCGATGTCTGGCGTCTTTTACTATGAAATGTTCACGATTTACGATCACAGTTTCAGTGTTCTTAGTCTTTACTCAAACGAAAAGCCGAGAAATATTCACTCACAGTTGTCAATCGACGGGTCGTTCAACTTTCTTTAGGTCCAATTTCTGAGTCCAAATTTCACAAAATTCACGGTTTCACAAGTCTCATATAAGACGATAAATCTGTTTAATGAACACTCTGGACTTCCAAGTTAACACAACTTTCAGTTAAATCTGACAGTGATAAGAATATTCTGTAAACTTCGTCGTTAGGTAAAAGACGGTTTCAGACGTGCGGACTGCTGTATGGAGCACATGCTTTCTCAGTGTGTACTAATTGCCCCATAATTCTTTGCGGTCGTACGTTTCGTATGCAAATGATCTCCACTGGTTAAAGGCAATGTCAAATGCAAATTCGTACAAGTAAATCAATATGCAAATCACACAGTTTTAAAGGGAAAATCAGCACAACAACATTATGGAAACTACAAGGACATTTAGCCATTTTCTGTTATTTTAATTTAATTTTAACTACTTGCCTTATAAACAACTCAAAATACAAAAGACTTGTATATAATTGAAACATTTCAAGTTATTGAGTTGTAAATAATAGATATATCCCTTTATCTGCTGTAAATAATAGTTTGTGAAAACGTTAAACCAGTTGTGTTTGTCTTCCATCTTTTGCGTACAGGCGAGGTTCGTCTCCTAATTTAGGTAAAAAGGGGCGTTACTGTGACAGTGTGTAGCTGTCATAGCTGCTAAGGGGGATTCTTTGATGAACATCAAGTTTAGCCGTTTCTTTTCGCATGCTCTCCGATTTGTTGATAAAGCCCACTGCTGAGGCCGAAGATGGCACTAAAATTAACATGTATATATTGCTTTTTGCTAGAATACGCCTACATTTGCTTTCACAAAAATTAACATTCACAAAATTATACGTTTTTTTCCTCAAAAACCTGAAACTTTCAAGGTGTTTCCAAAGTTTGGATGGGTATTTTCTACTTCCAGCAGAGGATAATCCTGTAGTTAGAGGCTAGGCTACAAAAAAGCAAGTTTGTTGGGATTATATCCTGATTTAATCTATGTGGAATGAGCTGACCTGAATCGCGCATCTCAAAAACAGCTCTAAAAGTGCAGGTTTTCAGGGAGGATATTTAGGCAGATTGGCGCACTCTGTCTTAGCGGCTCTTAAGGATGCTGATGCAGCCAGCCTTGCCACAAGACGTGACCATACACGTTACTGACTGATAAAATAATACATTAAACATCAGTAGTTAGAGAAGCTACACAAATTGTCTGTACCCCTTCCATGCCAATTACTTGTCATTTATGACCGCCATCTTGAGTTTGTGGCTTTTATCGTTTGTGGCAGGTTGGATTTACTTTTTATTGATACCAGTGAATTGCCTGACCATGAAAACCCTAGGGTAGACATTTAAATCACTGTTCTACTCCAAATATTAAAGAAGTTACAGCCATTTCAGCGATTTTCAAGGTCAACGGCGGCCATCTTGGAATTGACCCAGATTTCACCTATTTCCGGTGGGTTGATTTCGGTAGACATTTTTCTGTCATTGACCACATTGAGTAGGACCAGAAACCGTTGAAAAACTTTTTGTTAGAATTTGTTTGGGGTAGTGTACTATATCTACCCGTCTTTTAGCGTCGTTTCAGCCACGCCACCATTTATGCCGCGCCAGCGGACCGAATCTCACGGTGAGGGACATATTTTGTAAATTTTTTATATTTGATTGGATGCTACTTAATTGTGTTTTAGACGTTCCACCATATTATATACAACCTGGGTGTTTAGTTTCATGAATATACAGGGTGGATAAAAAAAAATAAACCGAGATATTATTGCTAATTGTAACTGAAGTAGGGCAGTCACGTATGAATGAACGGGAGATATAATATGTTAGGATGGAATCTCCTCTTTAAAATGTCATCCTGATCATGTCATGGTGTTTCCGGTTGACTGAGCAGTGATCAATCTTATGCAAGGGTCTAGTTATGGATTTGCGCCACTTTCTTTAATGCATGGCATAGCCTGTTTGGACGCCGCACCAAGTATCCAGTAGCCAAGGACGCCTCGGAAATTAACATGTCGATAACAATTTTGGTGGGGAAAAACCTGCATTTTCTTAAACAGAACATTCAGTCCAACATGGGAATGCAGCAAGTTTTTGTTGAGTCCAAGGTCTGGGCGAAGGAGAACTGGTCGGTAATCCGAGAAAATTAATGCAATTCAACAATATCTGCATGCAGCAGGGAGAACGCAGCAGTCATAGAAAAAATGTTTTAGCAGGGACTGGCCCTAACCATGTTCAACACAATTGTTTGGTGGTACCCTTTACAGAATTGTGGCTCGTAAGACATCAACTGCTTTCTGGCGATCTTCAGAGGCATCTTAGGTTTAGCCAATGGATACTTGATCGTCCTAACAGGCCATGCCATGGTTCAGGCCATGACTGGACGCCATTGAATAAAGTGGCGCAAATCCCAAACTAGACCCTTGCATATCATTGATAACTGCTTAGTCAACCGGAAACATAATGACATGTTTAGGGTGTCATTTTAAAGAGGAGATACCACCCTAACAGACGACATCTCCCGTTTATTCTCCCGTTAAATATCTCGGTTTCGTTTTTTGTTATCCACCCTGTATAATTCCAGGCGATAGACAACAAATTAGATGTGATTCTAGCTGTGTCATTGTACAATGCAATGTAGGCCTAGCTAGCCTATATCATGTCATTGTCACCGTGTCATGTGCATGATATTAAGATACAGTTAAACATATATATAGTGGCCACCCAAGGGACCGACACAATTTGGCCAGTATAAGCAGGTGGCCCTTATATAGAGGTTTAGCGTACACATCCAGGAATATTCAAACATAAAAAAAACATACCACAGTGCAAGTCTATAGTTGAATACTGCTAAAAGTGAAGTGTATGAAAGGTTTCCTCATTAAAAAGTTCAAAATATTTCAGTTTTTAATAATTTTTAAAGCTTCTCAAAAAAATTCTCAGAGTAGCTTGATTAATTGGGGCAATTTATTGTGTGTGGCCAGATTATCCAGGTTTAACTGCCATAGGATTGTTCATACAGAAATCCTAGTGTCCTGGCCACTGGCCGCGTTAGAGAGGGGCCCTAATATCAAGGTTCCACCTCCATATGTTTGTGTACAAACTTGTTTAGGACCGAACAAATGTGTCCACTTTTAATGTGGTTGCATCATTATAGAGGTGGCCTGAAGAGCAGGTTTTACTGTACTACGTGTAGGCTTACACAACATGTTGGCGTATTAACGAGTGTATCGCTGTGCATAGCAAAGGGCATTTTTACGGGCATAGTTACATAAGTTAAGTTTAGGCTAGAGCTAATTCCTCTGAACATTAATTGCCCGGATCATGCAGACGCCAAGTGGCATGCATGAATCATGGAGGAATTGTGGCCTAGGCTAGGCCTAAAAAGAAGACTGAGTGATAATACTACCAAAAAAGTATATGATTTGTATATTAAATGTGTGTGTAATGATTTATTTTCTAGAAGCAGAAAGCCAAACTGTCGACTTGAGAACATCGACCACCAGGGTCTTGGATGAAGCCAGTGGCTCGACGACTAGTGTTGAGTGACCGGGTGAGCATTACCGGTAGGCCTATACACTTTCAGTTAGCGTGTTTTTGGATTATGTAAAGTTATTTAAGATTAAACAATTATGTGGTTGAATATAATTAATAAGCCTGCCTAAAGTGAATGTGTACATGCCCACAAAGTCCACAACATGTGAAATTTATCATCCTTTCAGGGTTTTGTCCTTTACGTAAACATTCGAACTGAAGTCCTGATGACTGGAGTTTTCCTTCTTATCCGACTTCACCTCTCTTCTGCTTACCGAAACAAGGGATATACAACCCCCGCCATTGTCTTAGCAAACGCAGTCAACACCCATTAGGTGAGTTTGAAATTTCTTTTTTCCAATTGTTTAAAGTCCACGCACAGCCAACTATGGATTATACTTATAGCCAGTAAGCCCTATTATAATTTGATGTCAGTATAGACCGTATCGAATAGCCGCCATTTCGTGGGCAGTTTCTTTGTTCCTTGAGGACATCCATGGTTGCACATATTGTGCTTCGCGGTTTAAGTAACAAAAGGTGCCCCACGAATTGGCGGCTATTCGATACGGTCTATACCCCGGTGTTGTGCTGAGTTGAGCAGGTCAGCTCGCGAGCTCGGTCCCAGTCGGGGTTCCAGTCAACTTCCTGCTTCCCCATAATTAACTTAGTCCATTGTCAACTGTGGGTATCCGATATCTGTTTTATAGATATCCGATATCTTTTTAGATATCCGTGCGTGCATGGATACCCACTGGCCTCATGCACTAAACCTGAACAGTATGGGAGAACCGTCCAATACTGGGTGAGGGCGGATGTCCGCGAACTCAGCAGTGTGTGTCATCTTGTTTCCAGCGTCATTCGCTTAAAAAGTTTACAGCGTAGACTCATCACGCCATTCTTTTTTATCGGTTGCTATGCATGCAATTAACATGATTATCATGCCTGGTAAAAAACAGCTGACGTTCCTCCACCCTCACCCATAAGCCTACATTAAACAAATTTACTTTTTGTACTTGTTAAGTTATTTATATGTGTATTTTACAGGTTGTTGTTCCAGACAGTTCCAACGAGGGACGTGAAGGAGAAAACGAAGAGGGCACAAAATTCACCAGTCGGGATTTCAACCCTCTGTCCTGGAAGATGCTGTAGGCCTACCAGTTGAGCTATGAGGCAGTTGTGTACTCCCTCAGGTTTTACATACAAACTTGTTTTGCACTATTCAATGATCATTGAAATGAAACCCCCAATAGGACACGCGGGATTTGCCTTTTTATAATATTTCGTGAAAATGGTTAGTTTGATGGTAAAAACACAAAAATAAAAAGGGGGAGGGGTCACGTGCCTTCCCTTTCCAGTGTCTCTCCCCCAGGCCCCTCCTCCACAAACAACATCCTGATATATGTATTGCCCTGAAAAAGGCAAGAAAAGTGGGGAAAAAGATTTTTTGAAAACGATATACTTTTAATAGCTGTGACTGCATGAATGCTGTGCTCTGATTATACATGTATGTATGGCAAATTGAAAATGAATTAATTCGGAGTGGAAGGGGAAGATGTATATTCCTACTCGCACACTCAGATTATGGAAAAATTGCATCGTATTATTACATTGGACTTGTTCATCAACTCATGCAAAAAGTAGATGTACTAGACATTGTTTGAATTTGAACACTTTCTGTTTTGTATTCAAAGGTGTTTTGACGGTAATTGACGGTGCGCGAGTGCTCAATAGAGGGCGCTATTGATTCTGTACATGCGGGATGCGTGTTTTTTTTTTACACCGCAGCGAGGGGTACACCCCAATTTGTCAACCCGAATAGAGTCTAAGTTTCCAATGACTGACACTTCTCGAGTGACAATCTTGGAAATAGTGACAACTCTTACTCTCACTATTAGAGAAAAAGAAGAAACCGAGAAATTTCGGAAAATCCCAAACATGCATAGATTCGAACCAGGGACCTTATGATTACAAGTCGAGCTCTCTTCTAACCAGACCATGAAGCTGGTTGCAAACCGACCGCATTCAAAACCCTAAATTCCTTTAAAATAACCAACCCTAAACCCTAACCCTGAACCCTAACCTATTATATAGTCTCCTCTCAAGACGCTAAAAAGGTACAAACCCCATTGTTCTCCCCTCGCAGTGGTGTAACAAAAAATTACGCATGCGGGATCGCGGAAACCGTGTTCGCATGATCGTTTCAACATTCATGCTTTTGGCAACGTTTTTTGCCCCATAGTTGTAGAATAATCATTTAGTTTCATAGGACCCTGGATCTCAAACCAGCGGTAAGGACAGTATTTAGCTTTATTTGATGCTTTTAAAATTTGTTGCAGTTTTGGATGGATTTTCACCCCGTCCCGTGTGTTTACCTGGGGCGAGTTTGCAACGTTACTCGCCGCTGCAGGTAATACCGCCCTCTCGCGGTGGTGTTGTCTGCGCCCGTGTTTTGGAAGCTTGTTACAGAGTTTTACTGTTTATTAAGTTATTACTGTTTAGTTTTAGTTTTCTTACCGTATGGATAGGTTAAATTTTAACCCATTTGGGTTAAAGTTTAACCCAGGTAATTGTTCAGTGTGTGGACCAAAACTGTACTTGTCATGTGTGAAAAGAATTGGGAAAATGTTGACTGCATTTTGCAATTTTTTAAAAGTGTCGATTTCACCTTTAAATGCTGCTCATTCATGCATGACATAAGGTATCGACCCACCATTCTATGCATTGTACTAATCATTCCCACCAAGTTTCGTGTAATTCCAAAATTTACTTTGGGAGATATAATAAATTATTTAGAGGGGAACTTACTGTTGTTGAGGTGTTTATTAACAACTATGTAGTACTTCTAATTTCTAATTCTTCATGGGTTTCCTCACGCTTGCGAGTAACAGTGCAATGGGCACTATTGAGGAATCCTTGGTATGAATACAAGAAATAAATAAAAAAAAAATAATAATAATAATAATCAAATGAAGCTCTGAGCCCTTTATTTTCAATGTTATAAGCCTTATGAAAACACTCTGAATCCGTTTCTATTTCTACTGCAGCCCATCTGGTTTAAGAGTAAGAACATCTACTTTCGATTCTGGGTTAGGCAGCAACACACACTCAAGCGCAAGTTTAAATGAGTTGAACGAGGATGATGACAGTATATCAAGTATGTAGTAAACACTGACAAAACATTATCACTGACCAAAGTTAAATCTTTCCTCATGTAAAGAAATTTTCATTCGTAGAGAGCAGCGAACCATGGAGGCCTGTTAAAACCATTTACCACTTTTGTTAATAGGTCACGATTTTGTTTGACCACATTTAACAAAATGCCTCATCCTTTTAGTTAGTAAGCGAGAAAGGGTATTATCCCATTGAAGAAACAACCATGACTCTAAATGTCAACAGTCTGCTTTAATATCTATGTTATAGTGCAGTACTTTTTTATCCAGGAGTTTTAATGTTGTTACATGCTGTATAACTCATAAGCAACAAGATCATTATTTTTGGGGTTGGGGGGGGGGGGGGGGGGGGGGGGTTCATACATCACATATTTTGTGCAAGAAAAAATAACAAACCATTTGTAAACGTTGAACAAAAATGTTCTTCTCTTTGAAATGTACTAATAGTGCCTTGGCAGTAATGTTTGTGTCCATGAATTACTTTTGTGGTTAATTTTATCTTCGTCCATATGAAGACAAGGACCGAGAAGCCAGTAAAACTCCAGAAGATTCCGTCATGAAGCCTGTCAAATATGTGACCAAAATGTCGCTTACTTTACATTCCTGTGTGAGTAAACGATTGGTTATAGTTTTTATTCAAATATTTGATATTTAATATATTAAATTTTTAAAAATTGTATTACAGGTACTGCATGATCAAATCATATGTTAGTAGCAGCAGCAGTGTGTTGATTCTTGCACGTTAAAATAGGAATTAAGTAGAGCAAATGTTTCTTTCGCAGATCACAACTTTAATTTTCAGTTACTAAAATCTGTTGTTTCAGGTCAGAGGAGCACCATCCTGCCAAAAGACTCACCTACAGTTGTTGTTAGATGAATTCAACAATCAATTAGCTAAGATGAGTGTGAGCGACCGATGGAAAATGCACCTCCACCTGCCGTACATCGCTCTCGGTTACTTTGACCATAGAGGAGGGAATCTTGATCTTGAGGACTATGGCGTCCACCTCACCATTCCACAAGGCGCATTAACCCAAGTCCAGGATCCTCAGCTAGTATACATCTACATTGATCCCACAGCACCACAACTCGAGAGAATCGCATCACCAGAGGTGCCGCTTTCACCCATGGTTCAGTGCGGGCCTCAGGGCTTGCAGTTTACGGAGAGTGTGGTTCTGTCGTTCCCACACAGTGCTAACGGAAATTATAAACAGATCACACCACTCATGTGCCATGACGATACCACAGAGGGTGGATGGAAGGAATTTGATGGCAAGGCGATGATGTTCATGACAGATCGGAGAGTCGTTTTCCTGGTGGACCATTTTACTATATATAAACTAAGCGGGACACCCCCTGATGAAATGACTAAATTGCTGACGATAGGTGCCTTTGGGCCTGTCCTAGACCCAACAAGTCATCGGTCCAGAATTTGTGTTCACAGTTGGAACCACGGTGCTGTAGACAGTGAAAAGGTAAATTTCACATTGCTTTGTCATTTGACATCACGTCCAGGCAAGCCAAGCTAATTTCAACGTCTAAGTGCTGGAACTTGTAGCCATGTTATGAACGTCTAGGTTTATTTCTTGTTCTTGTCATGTATTGTATTGCATGTTTAAACCAAGCCTAGGTTTGTTCTGGATGATGATCAGTAAACGTGCACAAGGTACCGTGGCCGAGTGGTTTGGGTCATTGACTCGCAATAATAAGTAAAAACTTGGGGTTGCTGGTTTGAGCCTCCCCAGGCCGCAGTTATACCTGTGCCCTTGAGCAAGGCACTGAACCACACTTGCTCCATCATTCGGAAGGGGTGTTAAGCCGTTGGTCCAGTGTGTTAGGTAACGGTAACGCACTTTAAAGATCATAGAGCATTATTTCGTGAAGAGCAAGAGGATTCCCGGTGTCTCTGGCCGTTTCTAATTATTCATGGGTTTCCAATGGGCACTTTTGAGGAATCCTTGGTATGAATACCAGAAAGCAACAATAAGTCTGGTGTTTGTTAAAAACAAACACGCTGTTTCGGCCCTTTTTACTGATCTGGTTTTCGGCTCAGAAAACTGTAAATCTGTTTGAAAAATATTCATGTATACGCTCTAATTCCAGGTCATACATGCATGTAGATACTATTTAAAATACAAAAGTCGGTGTTGCTATAAAATTATTAACAGGTAACCTCGCCAAAATATTCTCTTTCGTGCGAGAACATAAAAATTGTCTTAACATTTGGAAAATGTCTCTCATCTTTTATATATTCCTCCAACCTACATCCCAGTGTATTAAATAAATACTGAAGTCATAATCGCGAATCACAGCTCTTTTGGGACGGTGGGAAGTTTGTATATAGGCAGTAGGCTGGAAAATGTCCGTTTCTAAATTTCTAGAGGGTTGTTGAATGGTTTAAAGCCTAAGAACAGCAAACGGTACCAATGTGATTTTTAAGTATAGTTGTATTTGTGTAATCATTTCTGTGCAATGTGTTTTAATCCAACAATTTTTAGGTTTTTATGGTTGAAAAGTGCCGTCAAAAAATTCATCTTGGTTTTCTCACTCGAAATCGTTGGAAATGCATTCGATTTCGTTTGTGGAAGTACGTATTTTGATCAGGAGGCAATTTCTCTGGTTCTTATTCATTTGCGAGTTATTTAATTTCGTTTAAAGATATTCGCATTTGTTCGCAAATACATCCATGCAGATTAGAATTTGCATCATTCAAATACAAAGCATTAATTGAATCTTCATTGAATTTAGCACAAACGCGGTGCTTGGGTGAATTTGAATGATTTTCGTTGGCTTTTCAAAGTTGAACTCACGTACATGTAGTTTTTAAATTTGAGTGTTGTATTTTCCTGATTTGCATGCTCGAAAAACCAACTTGAATGCTCTCTTTAAATAGTAGAAGGATGATCCCAAACTACATTCAAATTTGCACTAAAATGAATGCATCTGAAACGAACTTGGGAGGTAATTTGTTAAAACTGAACGAGAAAACCTATAATAATTAAATTTAGGCATGCATCCTCGAATAACTAGAGACCTTGAGGAAAATATCAATTGCACTGCCGAAACAGCTAAACAAAAATCTGAACGAAAACAATATAGCTGTTTCGGCATTGCCGAAACAGCTAATAAACCAATGTAAAGTACACCAACACGACAAACAAATCAAATATTAAAGGGACACACCGGCTTTGTTGGGCTATTTTGGGCTCGAAATAGACCCATACATTATTCCGAAGCGCTTTCCAGACGCCGTCAAATTTGGCCGTTTTTTAGCATTTAAAAAAAAATCAAGGTTAGTTTTGTGTCCAGCCGCATGAATGTTTTCTACTGCAGAACTGCACCAAATTCAACTCTGATTTACCCCCAATATTTATAAGATATTGACAAAAGAGAGACTATTTATACAGGTATGAAACAAAGTTGAACATATGTATGAAAATTCGAACATAAATGTTTGTTTCGAGAGTCCGGAGAGAGCGCGTGCTACGGCAGGATACCGTGGAGTGTAGGATATTTGCCCCGCGCAGCACGGCAAATACCCGCAGTCCACACTCGTCTGTTTGTGTTGCTTCGGTGTACGTTTGTGAAGATAAAACATGATGCCAACTCCCGGCTAGTATTGTCACAAGACGGTATTTTGGTTCTCCCTTCCACGCCCCGCCTACGCGCTGTACCCACTACCGATAGAGGGCGCCATTCACACTTTCACCTACCGAAATACGGTCTTGTGTGCTTTGGCAGGGTCACGTGCACGCGGTTCCCTGAGAATTCCATGCACATTCCAAGCGTACCGAGCGCATACCAATGACGTATGTAATGTTAAGTATGGCACCCAGACGTCTTCCTGTTGCGTTCTAGTTTCGCCGCGCTGTTAATAGTTAGGCCTACATGCCGAATTATTTATGGATAAAAATAATTTGTTTGCCAAGATTTGTGATCGAGAACTACCCAGAGAAGTATGGGGATGCATATCCCGTGGTCCGAGGGGTAATCAAGAACTAGACTAGAGGAAGAAAAACAGCCATTTCCTCCATAGGGGCGATTCTCCGGCGACTGTCTGTAAATTGTTTTTTCCACCGGCACCGGTATCGGCACAAGCGAGCCTGATCATGACAGTACACATGGTACATGACTTGTATTTGGTAAGTTGCCTCGGCCAAGTAGGCCTATAAACTGCGTGGTAGGCAAGGTTATTGTGAGAAATTATGGGCCATAAATAAATTGTAATCTCATCACACGCCGTCATTCATGGGATTAGGCGAGCTAGTACTAGGCCTAGGCCTCCATGTTTTTTTCCCATGACGAACGTTACAATACGTGTATGTACATGGCATGATAAAGTGCAGACAGTAATTGTATTTCTTTCAAAGAAAACAGTTTAGTATGTACTGGAACAAATATTTTGGAGATGTTTTACTGTCATACCTGCACTCGGGACCATGCAATAAAGAAAATACATGTCTATCGAAGGTATTGAAGTTAAGTTAGCTTTTTTTTTTTTTAAGAGTGGAAACGATTCTCAATTTTCTTAAACATTTGTTTACCCTAGTTTTGTTTCAAATTTCGAATTTGATCCCAAGGATGGATCACTGACCATAAATCAAGGTGGTGTCCAGCAGCTAATTAATTATGAAAATTGTAACTTGCGCAATCATTACAAATACATTTTGTACAATTACTGTACCTTCATCTAATTATTGCAGATAGTTGCACAGCTTTTTGCAGTCTTTTTTATTTTGTTTTTCATGTACAGGGGGTGTTAATCTTCCACAGAAGGTGCAGCATTTCGCATGTGTGACAGCCAACTCGGAGAGTGACGCTCCTTCTGAAAGTCATCAACACCTGTTGCCTTCAGTTGACAGCCAAGAGGAGACGAGGGGAAAATTAGAATGAATTATGTTTACTGGTCGCCCCTTATTCTCCTTAAAATGACTTAGAAACCACCAAAACTTAAAAAACATTTTAAAGGAAGTGATTTTAGGAGTGAAAAACATTCAACAACTTCCTGGAAAATACGTCAACTTTTTCTGCCCTGTTTCATAGACTTAACTCACGGCGTCTTAGTGGCAACCAGTAAACGGAATTCATACTGTTGCCTTCCCGGGTATTTGGGGTGTTACCCGGGGTGTGGGCAATCAGTTAATAGTTAAAGGGAAATGGACTGGACACTTCCTTTGTTGACAGTCAAGGGTTGGTTTATTAACCTTACTTCATTTATTTACAAGTATACATAGCAGTAATAGACTTAGATAATGGTAGCGTTAGATAATGGTAGCTTTAGAGTCTTCGAGCGGTTGGAATAACTCAAACAGTATTGCATAGCGACGACGGGCAAGCTAGTGACCGGGCGTAGGTACGGGGGAGACACGGCCAACGGCAAGGGACTGCACCGATGTCTCAAGTGTTCGTATAAGACTATACGGGTACTAGGTTAACCAGGCTGGGTGGTGGCTCAATTCGAGGGGGCTCGCTAACGAGAGACTCGGCCGGGTGTAGCGGAACTGGACCGCTACGCCGAGTGGGGCAACCGAAAGCCACGCACGGCGAGGTGTAGCGGGGGAGAGCCGCTACGCATACGCCGAGAGAGGCAACCGCAAGCCCGGCGAGGTGTAGCGAGAGGGAACCACTACGCCTACGCCGACAGACAACCGCAAGCCACCCACACCGAGGTCATACCAAGCACGGACGGTTCAGTGGCCGACGTCGCACAGCACCACTGAGCCGAGTGACTAAGCAACCGTAATAGGTCAGTCGGAATGTCGTCGTCCGTGTAGGACTTTAATACTTAACCAGACCTAAACAAGTTGAGTCCTTATTTATTGTTGAAAGTAGAAATCGATGTTAAAAAGAAATTTTGAGGGTCCTTTTCGCGTTTTTCAGTGTCGGTTTTTGACGCTGGAACTACTTTGTTTTTCCCGGATTCACAACGAGTGCGTCGCCATTAAACAGGAAACCGATTGTTACTTCGCGACAGACAATACCATTATTTGTGGGGTGTGTGGTTTATGAAAATTGAAGCACATTGTCAATGTATACATTATGCAACCATCAGAATTGTGTTGTAGTAGAATAAATTCTTCTAGTTTCAAAATTTAAATCGTTGATGTGCTATAAAATCGACCACTCTGATGATTGGCCTTAAGTCTGGGATCCAGGCCTGTGAAATATAAATATACGGCATTTTAACGTCATGTCAGAGAGCCAGACTGAAATGTCCTTTTCGTGTATGGCGCGGCGCCGGCCGGCCAGCAACAATCATGATTTTCATCGATGAATCGCGAAAGATTGTATATGAGCAACAAATTACTCGTAAAAATAAAGTAAGTAATGAAGGTAACAATAGTATAGTAAGCTTTATGTTGCTAGCGGTCCGTGTTTGCTAATTCGTGGTTTAAGTGGCATAAATTCACAACTGAAAAACACACTCCAGGCACCAGCGCACACGGCGTGGCCCGCCTATGTCAAAAGTTGAAGAACATGAGCGCCATTGGATGAAAACGGATCCAAACTTGAAATTTTACAAGGAATTCATTTTTTGGGGTCTCGCTTTCCGGAAAAACCGGGAAATGTGTCTAATTTGCAAAACGTCGAAAAATCCACGCAATCCATTGGTCTTTCAGCTATGAGACCATGTTGCACATTAGCTATAGGGTTTCAAGGGTCGGATGTTCTATTTTTCACCTCATTTCAGTGATTAGATATTGCGAATGAGCGGATAGGGATACATCGAGTCTAAATAGCTTATAGATATTACCGCATATGTTTTGTCCCAAGTGACAATGATCATTGTAAATTTGACTTTAAATGTTGCCATAGGAATCGGGTCGCCAGGGTCTACCTGACAAGCTTCTCGGGAAACATCTTAACAATTGAATACACTTACTAGCAGGTGGGTGGTCACCTGGGCATGGGAACTTGTTAAATCGACGAAACTCACGTGAGATCGCGTTTAACAGCTTTCTCCCAAAACTGGCAGTTTCATTGTTTGAAGTTGTGGGAATCGGGTTCATCCAGATGATGGGTGAAATCCAGTCAGAAAATGATAATAACCGCCGGGTGTGAAAATTAATGTCTCAATTGTGTTTCTTCTCACGCAGAATTATATTTAAGTATGGCGAGAAAAAGTGACATTTTAATATTCATAGTAAAGGGGTTGTTTTAAAGAACCAACTACGGAGCTATGGAAGTGCCATCCAACTTGTTAAAATCCTAAACTAATTTATTCTAGGATGACAACATATTCGGTGCAAAATTCCGTCATCCTACATTCTAGATGTCGTTCTCCTAAGATAATTATTACAGGATGACGACACTGTGCTCTGAATATGTTGCATTCTGCGATAAATTACCTCAGGGTCTTATAAAACAAAGTCAGGTGGAATTTTATGCTATTGGAGTACACGAATTTGTCCGCGATAATGTAATTCTTCGTGCGCGCGTTACGCGTACTCCAAGCGTGTTGTACGCGCACGCACATGACCGGGTACTTGTAGTGCACATTTTGCTTTCGGGCGCGTGCAGTTTCTGTGTGCGTGTGCGTGTTCCATAAGCGCTGAATAGGGCTCGTGCCAGCCTAAAAGGTGTTTAAGACTGGCTAGTCTTTATCGTCCTTTTAAGACTGGCCACGTGACGTGCTCTTAGCCAACAGGGATGCGTAAACTGTCCAAGGTATTTATTAATTGTATTTAAAGATATCTCTATAATTGAAAGCCTCAGCAGTTTTAAAGATAGCCTGAAATAATTAAAAACAAATTACTTTCATTTGAATAAATGTCACTTTTTCTCGCCATATATTCTGCGTGGGAAGAAACAATGATATTATTTTTTTCACACGAGGTGGTCATCATTTTCTGAGAAGTCGCCCATCGTCTCGATATGACCCGGATTCTCAAAACTTTAATGAAACTACCAGTTTTTGGAGAAAGCCATTAATTAAACGCGATCTCACGTGAGTTTCGTCAATTTGACAGATTCCCACGGCCAGGTGATCACCACCTGCCTGAGCACATTTAATGGTTACTTTTGTTACAGAATGATGTTTACCGAGATGCACGTAGACCCTGGCGACCTGGTTCCTATGGTCACATTAAACATGATCACTTGTCACTTGGGACAAAGGATCCAACAGCACCTGCGGTAATATCGCGAGTAAATTTAATATTTAGACTTGATTTTTCCCTATACCCGCTCATCAGCATCGTCCTATCACTGAAATGAGGTGGAAAATAGAACCCCCGACCCTTGAAACCCTATAGCTAATGTGTAATATGACCTAATACGTGAGAAATCAATGGATTTATGCAAATTTATCCAAATTATGCAAATTAGACAACTTTCCCGGTTTTTCCGGAAAGTGAGACCACAAAAAATGAATTCCTTGTAAAATTTCGAGTTTGGATCCGTTTTCATCCAATGGCGCTCATGTTCTTCAACTTTTGACATAGGCGGGCCACGCCGTGCGCAGTGTACACGGTACAGTGAACAATTAAGTGACAGCGACAGTCGTCCCGTTTTAAGACATCTCGACCGGTCACGGTCGAAAAATTCGGAGAGAATTTGGTGGTTGATCATGGACAAACTATCATGCACGTTCGCTAGTTGAAACTCCATGCACTAAGTCTATGGAGCATGACAACAAAAATCCTAAGTGTTTTCAAAGAAAAACTTGATATTTTCTTATCGTGTTTCCAAACCAAATTTTACACTTTCTGGGGCATTTATGATCATGACATTGTTACTTTTATTAGGAAGAATTAGTGGCGAACGTGTACGGTATTTATACCGTTCATCATGTCTTACGATCACGACCTTTTGCACAAAACATATGAGACTAAGTGTTTCCTCACAAACATTTTTTTTTCTAACTCAAAAATGTGGGTATCTCCATCAAATTTGCACTTACCGATGCTTGAGTCATTTCAAAAAAAGAAAAACATTCTGATCAACTTCTCAACCCTCAGTGCCATTTATTATTATCACCTATTACTCTCGTACGATTTATTTATTAGGTGATCGGAACTCATTCCGATCACCTATTACTATTGTACGATTTCTTTGTCTTTTTAGGTGATCGGGCCAACAGCCCGATCACCTATTACTCTCGTACGATTTCTTTATTAGGTGATCGGAACTCATTCCGATCACCTATTACTATTGTACGATTTCTTTGTCTTTTTTTTTTTTTTTTTTTTTTTTTTCTTCTTTTTCCACTCAAACGTTTCCAGAGCTTTTCTTCAAAACGGTTCAAGCTATCAACTTGAAACTTTGTAGGAACATCAACCCCAATGTGAAGGTGTGCATACATGTGTGACGTCATTGTGACGTCATCGGGTATCAAATTACAACCCAAAATGTTTTAAAATGCTTCCGTCTGGAAAACCACGTGACCCATGGTTTTCGTATTTGGCAGGTTTATAGATAAGATCATATTTTTGCACTTATTTAGCAACAATGCCCATCAAACCGAGCTGAATCTTTAAGAAACTAAGTACAGGCATAGGTCCTATGGCAGACTTTCACCAGCGTGTATAATATTATGATGGCATCAAGCGTGACGTCATCGTGACGTCATCAAGTATCAAATTACACTCCCAAAAAAACCAAAATATGCATATTTTAAAATGCTTCCGTCTCGAAAACCACGTGACCCAGGATCTTCGTATTTGGCAGGTTTATAGATGACATTCTGTGCTACAATTTTCTTTGTGTGGGCATTTTCATCTGACCCTTCCTTATGGGGTCAATTGGAGGTCAAAGTTCAACGAAACTGAGAATCTCAGTTTTTACACTTACCAGCAACAATGCCCATCAAACCAAGCTGAATCGTTAGTAAATTAGATACGGACATAGGCCCTACGGCAGACTTTCACCAGAATGTATAGTATCATGATGGCATCAAGTGTGACGTAATCATGACGTCATCAGGTGTCAAATTACAAAAATTCAAAGGTTATTATTTCCAAAATTAATATCTCAAGAACCGTAATAGATACTTGAACAATTCTTTCACAACATAATAAGTCTAAATGAGCTGAAAAAATCATACGATGTCATGACCCCTGTGTGACGCCTACTTCCGGTCCAAACCGGAAGTTGTTCGAAAATGTGCATTTTTTAAGCGTTTTGAATGCAAATAGATTCAAAGTGGTAGTGAATTTGACCATATTTCTACGGAACGAAATGTTTCCACACATGTGGACTTTTTGACTATACCATTGGTGACGTCATCACATGGACGGTAGTTACGTAATGTGGTGTCAAAATACGCAAATTTGGAGCTGAATTGTTTAAAAATGCTGTATATTGAGAACTACAGCAGATATTTGCATGATTCTTTCGCCACATTTAAGAACTTGATGTTTATCAAATTGTTGAACAATTTGTGCACAACATTGTGACGTCATGATATCGTCACAGGTGTCAAATTACAAAAATTAAATGGTTATTATTTCAAAAATTCATATCTCAAGAATCGTAATAGATACTTGAACAATTCTTTGGCAGCATGATAGGTCGCAATGAACTGAACAAATCATACAATGGCATGACCCCTGTGTGACCCAAACCGGAAGAGGTTCGAAAATGTACACTTTTTTTAGCATTTTGAATGCAAATAGAGCCAAAGTGGTAGGGAATTTGACCATAGTTCAACGGAACGAAATGTTCCCTCACATGTGGACTTTATGACTACATATATATACCACTGATGACGTCATCACGTGCACGGTGGTTACGTAATGTGGAGAAATTATTTGTTGGGTCCCTTGATAATTAAGCTAACTCAGTCGTTTGAGGGCGCTATGCCAAGCCTCCACTAATCTGACGATTTGCGCCCATATATAGTGCTCTACTTCTCATAATAGAACTTGTATCTAGGCGGCCTGTCTCGGGTCAGAGGTCATAATGTATATTTTTACGGAGGATGTCTGGGCCACACGGCCAATGATATACACGTACGTGCGCGCGCGTGTAGTGAATAAGTCAGACAGACGAGACATAATAAGCAGGGCTTGATTTACAACCGAGAAATTTGGACTTTTGAAGATGTAAAACTGCTAGTTTCCGTGGCATCATCGCCAGGAAAGTTGAATGAATACTTGATAGCACAATGACATTTACTTTTGGTGACTTAGCTGTTGTATCTTGGGTGTAATTATGTACGGCTAGCCTTAGTCGGCGGACCAGAGTAAATATGTCTTCTCCCCGAAAACTGTGAATGTGACATGTTGGAAATCGTTGCTGTGTTGGAAATAACATGGACATGGTGGACCGCAACTCAAGTTGACTGTAGCGTCAGTTTATTCTAGATGCAATTGAACCCCAACTCCCCACACTGCGTTATACTACAGTAATATGATATCAAATGACAAAATCTTTAGAACTGTAATAGATATTGAAAAGATTCTTTCACACATATAGGCCAACATGTCAAAACTTGTTCTTCAGTAGATACTTGAACAATCTGTGCACACAATAGTAACGTTATGATGAGATTGACAATTATGACGTCATCAGATACACAATTTTAGCGTTTAATAGTCAGAGTCATGTCTTGAGAATTCCAATACCTTTTCAACATCAAACAACTCGAGTTTTCAAACAATCTCAAAACTGTGTCGTCATCATCATTTCAATGTTTATGTCACCCGATCACCTTGCGTTTGTAAAAAACACAAACGCGAAGCTCTATTGTTTTTTTTGGCTTTTTCGTTTAGGACGAAAAAGCCTTTGTTTTCGTTTTGATTTTTTTTTTTTTTTCCGTTTTCTTCTGATTTGTTTCCCATAGACAAAGCGCATAGGCGTTGTCGGCGCTTTTTAAGGTTGTTCCCAAACATTGATCTTAACCAAACTTGGTCACATCAAAGACATAGTATAAGAGGTGTGCACCCAAGAATGGCTTCATTGTGACGTCATCCGTTACGTCATTATAACACTTTAAAAATGCCTAAAAAGCGGAAAATTGCCGAAATATGCACTTTTTAAAATGGTTCCCTTGCCCAAACCACATGACCCAGGGTTTTCATATTTGGCAAACATTTAGATCAGATCATGAGCTTCAATGTTCTTAGTGTAGGCATTTTCATCTGACCCTTCCTTCCTGGGTCAATCGAAGGTCAAAGTTCAGCCAATTCAAAAATCACATTTTTTGTATTTGTTTGTACTTATGAAGCAATATTAGCTATTCAACCATGCTTGATTTTCATAAAACTAGGTACAGGCATGGGCCCCATCACAAACGTCCACCACCATGTAGAACGTCACCATGACGTCAAGGATTACGTAATTATAATAATTTTAAAATGGCACAAAAATGGATTTTTCATCATGAAAATTACCAAAATATGCATTTCGTAAAACGCTTCCCTGTATGAACCCACATGACCCAGGGTCTTCATATTTTAAATACATATATATCAGATCATGGGCTACAATGTTCTTTGTGTAGGCATTTTCATCTGACCCTTCCTTCCTGGGTCAATCGAAGGTCAAAGTTCAGCCATTTCAAAATTCACATTTGTTGTGTTTTTGTGTACTTATGAAGCAATTTCAGCTATTAAAGTACGCTTGATTTTCATAAAACTAGGTACAGGCATGGGTCCCATCACAAACTTCCACCACCATGTAGAACATCACCATGACGTCAATGATTACGTAATTATAATAATTTACAAATGGCAAAAAAGTGGATTTTCGTCCAAAAAATGCATTTCGTAAAATGTTTCCCTCTATAAAACCACATGGCCCAGCGTCTTCATATTTAGCAGACATTATAGATCAGATCACGGACTAAAATTTGCTTTGTGTAGGCATTTTCATCTGACCCTTCCTTCTTGGGTCAATCGAAGGTCAAAGTTCAGCCAATTCAAAAATAACATTTGTTGTATGTTTTTGTACTTATGAAGCAATATTAGCTATTAAACAACGCTTGATCTTTATAAAACTAGGTACAGGCATGGGCCCCATCACAAACTTCCACCACCATGTAGAACATCACCATGACATAACTGATTACGTAATTATGATAATTTAAAGTGGCAAAAAAGTGGATTTTCTTCATGAAAATGACCCTAAATGCATTTCGTAAAATGTTTCCCTCTATAAAACAACATGGCCCAGGGTCTTCATATTTAGCAGACATTATAGATCAGATCATGGACTACAATGTTCTTTGTGTAGGCATTTTCATCTGACCCTTCCGTCCTGGGTCAATTGAAGGCCAAAGTTCAGCCAAGTCGCAATTTGCGTAAAACCATGCATAAGTCACCCCGCCCCAGGCCATGCACTCGCGTTTTGCTACCGTGAAAGTGATATAGCGCCCTCATAGTTATACATGTATAGCTAAAGAGAGATTGCGCAATACGTGTAAACACATGTACTTGTTGTAAGTTGCGCGAACATGCAGTGCACGTCCCATTTAAAAACAAAAGCTTAATATAGGCCTGAAATAATTAAGTCATTGTCTAGATTTTATTGAACCATCTTTTAAAAATCTAATTACGAAATTGTCCTCCTTGGTCAAACTCTTTTCAATCTTAACTAATTATGTGCTCTGATTTCTGCCTTTGATGACTAATATATGTATATCAGTATTTCGAGTAAACATCGCGTTTCCATCCCAAATGTGAACAAAACAAACTAAAAATGAACAGTTTAGAATTCGCAAAGGGAAATCAAACTTGCCTCTAAACTGAGTTTTCAGGATAAACTTTTTAAATATTTAATTTATAACGCCATGTGACATTATTACAAATAGTACTAATTTTACAGTAACTTAATTGATGTTTTTAAAAGTGCAAAAACTGAAAATTGCCATATTCTCAAATCTAAACAAGTCTTTTCTCAATCGATGAAGGTAACTGTACTGTTTACATAATGTACATGTTATTTTGTTTTATATGAAATTTCGCCCAAGACTCTCTTAGTATAAATCCTGAACATACATGTTATGATACTCCTCAAGGAGCTAATTAAGTAATCAAAAGTTTTTACCTGCGCCATGACTTGGTATCTCACAGTTCATCAAACACTTGGAAGTGGCAGATCTGTATAGCAGTACACTCAGGCAAACTGACACAACTCAAAAACTGTTCATCATCAGGTATAAGATTAAATGAGCATACAATTTAATGTTTTCCATATTCAAAATTCGTAACAAATCAGCCGATTCACCTATGATCGTGATTCATGCGCCATATACGGTCATTAACAAAGGTATTTAACTGATGATCTCATAATGACGTCATCACGTGTCAGATTAAAGGTGATATAAATATTATAAATATGAAAAATTAACAAAGGCGAGCTACAACCCCGATTCCTTCCCATATACGATCACTAGCAAAGGTCGTTAACTTTTGGCTTTTCCGTTTATTTCTTCTTTTGATGTTTTCCCCATTGACATAACGCATGGGCGTTGCCGGCACTTTTTGAGGTTGTTCCCAAACTTGAGGTTGTTCTTAAACAAACTTGGTAACATCAAAGACATATTAGAAGAGGTGTGCACCCGACAATGGCGCCATCATGACGTCATCAGGTGTAAGTTTAAAGGGGCATGACATTTTAATGTTTCCTTATGCAAAAATTCATTAAAAAAATCAACCGTTTGACCTACGATCTTGATTCTTTCGGCATATACGATCATTAATAAAGGTCTTTCAGATGCCCACATGCCTTCACATTTGACCTCATTCCCTATTGGTCAAACAGACTTTGCCTTGCCATTTGAAACTGGTAAGAGGTATTTGGATGGGGTCAAAGGTGTTTGAGTTCGACTAGGGTGGGGTATCCAAAAAATATCGCCGTGACCTTGCTCACTTCCGGTAGAAACCGGAAGTGCATTTAAATGAACCTATTTTGTAAAAGTGGGGAAAGCTGCCGAGATGCGGTTGGTAGTGTTAGTGTCTAAGGTAAATAGGGTTTCCAAAAATGTAAGTTTCTACGTCATTCCATAAAAGGGTGCCCTCTAGCGGCAAAATTAAAAAGTCTTAAAATGCCCTTTGATAGCAGTGTTTGCGCAAATTAGCCCAATAGTGGTGAATATAGAGTGCGTCGACCACCAAACATGTCTGTATTGTTAAAACAATGATTACGTCATCAATCCTTTAAAGGTAACACATTAAAGGTAAACATTTTTTTAATTAAATACTTTATATACTTTTTGCAAGCTAAGCATGCTCATTTCTGAAGTTAAACAAATTGGAAAAAGCCCTACGCTCTGTTCATAGAACAGACGTAGCTCTAGTTTTTGGCTTTTTCGTTTAGAACGAAAAAGCCTTTGTTTTCGTTCTGATTTTTTTTTTTTTTTTTTTTCCTCTTCTGATTTTTTTCCCATAAACAAAGCGCATAGGCGTTGTCGGCGCTTTTTAAGGTTGTTCCCAAACATTGATCTTAACCAAACTTGGTCACATCAAAGACATAGTATAAGAGGTGTGCACCCAAGAATGGCTTCATTGTGACGTCATCCGTTACGTCATTATAACACTTTAAAAATGCCTAAAAAGCGGAAAATTGCCGAAATATGCACTTTTTAAAATGGTTCCCTTGCCCAAACCACATGACCCAGGGTTTTCATATTTGGCAAACATTTAGATCAGATCATGAGCTTCAATGTTCTTAGTGTAGGCATTTTCATCTGACCCTTCCTTCCTGGGTCAATCGAAGGTCAAAGTTCAGCCATTTCAAAAATCACATTTGTTGTGTTGTTGTGTACTTATGAAGCAATTTTAGCTATTAAAGTACGCTTGATCTTCATAAAACTAGGTACAGGCATGGGCCATATCACAAACTTCCACCACCATGTAGAATTTTACCATGACATAACTGATTACGTAATTATAATAATGTTAAAATGGTACAAAAGTGGATTTTTTATCATGAAAATTACCAAAATATGCACTTTTTTAAATGCTTCCCTTCCCAAAACCACATGACACAGGGTCTTCATATTTTACAGACATATAGATCAGATCATGAGCTTCAATGTTCTTAGTGTAGGCATTTTCATCTGACCCTTCCTTCCTGGGTCAATCGAAGGTCAAATTTCAGCCATTTCAAAAATCACATTTGTTGTGTTTTTGTGTACTTATGAAGCAATTTTAGCTATTAAGGTACGCTTGATCTTCATAAAACTAGGTACAGGCATGGGCCCCATCACAAACTTCCACCATCATGTAGAATTTTACCATGACATAACTGATTACATAATTATAATAATGTTAAAATAATACAAAAATGGATTTTTATCATGAAAATGACCAAAATATGCACTTTTAAAATGCTTCCCTTCCCAAAACCACATGACACAGGGTCTTCATATTTTACAGACATATAGATCAGATCATGAGCTTCAATGTTCTTAGTGTAGGCATTTTCATCTGACCCTTCCTTCCTGGGTCAATCGAAGGTCAAATTTCAGCCATTTCAAAAATCACATTTGTTGTGTTTTTGTGTACTTATGAAGCAATTTTAGCTATTAAGGTACGCTTGATCTTCATAAAACTAGGTACAGGCATGGGCCCCATCACAAACTTCCACCATCATGTAGAATTTTACCATGACATAACTGATTACATAATTATAATAATGTTAAAATAATACAAAAATGGATTTTTATCATGAAAATGACCAAAATATGCACTTTTAAAATGCTTCCCTTCCCAAAACCACATGACACAGGGTCTTCATATTTTACAGACATATAGATCAGATCATGAGCTTCAATGTTCTTAGTGTAGGCATTTTCATCTGACCCTTCCTTCCTGGGTCAATCGAAGGTCAAAGTTCAGCCATTTTAAAAACCACATTTGTTGTGTTTTTGTGTACTTATGAAGCAATTTTAGCTATTAAGGTACGCTTGATCTTCATAAAACTAGGTACAGGCATGGGCCCCATCACAAACGTCCACCACCGTGTAGAATTTTACCATGACATAACTGATTACATAATTATAATAATGTTAAAATAATACAAAAATGGATTTTTATCATGAAAACGACCAAAATATGCACTTTTAAAATGCTTCCCTTCCCAAAACCACATGACACAGGGTCTTCATATTTTACAGACATATAGATCAGATCATGAGCTTCAATGTTCTTAGTGTAGGCATTTTCATCTGACCCTTCCTTCCTGGGTCAATCGAAGGTCAAAGTTCAGCCATTTTAAAAACCAAATTTGTTGTGTTTTTGTGTACTTATGAAGCAATTTTAGCTATTAAGGTACGCTTGATCTTCATAAAACTAGGTACAGGCATGGGCCCCATCACAAACTTCCACCACCGTGTAGAATTTTACCATGACATAACTGATTACATAATTATAATAATTTCATGAAAATTACCAAAATATGCACTTTTAAAATGCTTCCCTTGCCGAAACCACGTGACCCAGGGTCGTCATATTTTTTCAGACCTATAGATCTGATCATAGACTACAATTTTGTTCGTGTAGGCATTTGTATCTGACCCTTCTGTCCTGGTTCAATTGAAGGCCAAAGTTCAGCCAAGTCAACATTTGCGTATAGACATGGTGGATTAAAAAAAAACGAAACCGAGATATTGTTGCTAATTGTAACTAAAGTAGGGCGCGTATGAATAAACGGGAGATATCATCTGTTAGGGTTGAATCTCCTCTTTAAAATGACACCATGATCATGTCATTATGTTTTCGGTTGACTGAGCAGTGACCAGTGTTATGTCAGGGGCCTAGTTTTAGATTTGATCGTTCTCAATGACCGTTCTCAAATCAATTTTTACCGTGGCTGTCTATGCCCTGTGCCCTGTGTGACACGGCGCCGACCGAGACGGTGACACTGTAACTTTTTGCGTGGAAGCGGTCTTTTAACTGTGTCTACCACGGACGTGTAATTCAACAGAAGATGGTTTAATAAAAGGACAGTAAGTAGGATACAATCTTTTATGTTATTTCAGTCTTATTTAAGAGAGTCCACTCTCTACAAAAAGTATTTGTATGTTATTGAGGGAATGTCGTAGTAGGTTCAGTAAGGTGCAAAGCTTAATATAGGCCTCATATCATTAAGTCATTGTCAGGATTTTATTGAACCATTTTCAACAAATCTAATTACGAAATTGTTCCTTCTTGGCCATCCCCTTTAAATCTTAACAAATTATGTGCTCTGATTTCTGCCTTTGATGACTAATATATGTAGGCCTATATCAGTTTTTCGAGTAAACATCAGATTTCCATCCCAAATGTGAAGAAAACAAACTAATTATGAACAATCTTTTTTCGCTGACTACATTTTGAGACAGCAGATGAGTACTGATTTAGTAAAAATGAACAGTTTAGAATTCGCAAAGGGAAATAAAACTTGCCTCTCAACTACGTTTTCAGGATAAACTTTTTTAATTTTTAATTTTAAATGAAATTTGTCTCAAGACTCTCTTAGTATAAATCCTGAACCTACATGTTATGATATTCCTCAAGGAGCTAATTAAGTAATCAAAAGTTAAAGGAATCTTACCTGGACCATGACTTGGTATCCTCACAGTTCATCAAACACCTGAAAGTAGTAGATCTGTATAGCAGTAGTTCCCCTTACCCAGACAAACTGACACAACTCAAAAACGGTTCATCATCATGTATCAGATTAAAGGAGCATACAATTTAATGTTTTCCATATTCAAACATTCATAACAAATCAGCCGATTGACCTATGACCATGATTCCTGCGCCATATACGGTCATTAACAAAGGTATTTATCTGATGATGTCATAATGACGTCATCACGTGTCAGATTAAAGGTGCATAAAGTAAAATAAAATAAATATTAAAAAATACGAGCTACAACCTTGCAGACGCGCACATTGCTTGACCTTTGACCTCGTTTCTTAGTGGTCAAATCTTCGTTGGCTTATAATTTTAAAGTGATAACAAACAACACGCGACTCATAGTATTATGGTTAGGTATAGCCAAGCTTTAAAAAAAATTAAAAGGGTGACCTTTGACCTCGATAACCATTGGTCAAACAGTTGTTGGCTTATAATTTTAAATTGTTCAAAGATAGAGAATTTGGTTAATCATTGTATTCTGGTTAGGCGTTTTTCAAGTTTTGAAGTTAAAAAATGTGAAAAAGCCCTACGGCCTGTTCACAGAACAGACGTAGCTCTAGTTTTTTCTTTTTCTTTTTCCACTCAAACGTTTCCAGAGGTTTTCTTCAAAACGGTTCAAGCTATCAACTTAAAACTTGGTAGGAACATCAACCCCAATGTGAAGATGTGCATACAAGTGTGACGTCATTGTGACGTCATAAGGTATCAAATTACAAACCAAAAATGACCAAAATATGCATGTTTTAAAATGCTTCCGTCTGGAAAACCACGTGACCCATGATCTTCGTATTTGACAGGCTTATATATCAGATCATGGCCTACAATTTTCTTCGTGTGGGCATTTTCATCTGACCCTTCCTTCTGGGGTCAATCTGAGGTCAAAGTTCAACGAAAACGAAAATCTAAATTTTTGCACTTATTGAGCAACAATGCCCATCAAACCAAGCTGAATCTTTAAGAAACTAAGTACAGGCATAGGTCCTATAGCAGACTTTCACCAGCGTGTTTAATATTATGATGGCATCAAGCGTGACGTCATCGTGACGTCATCAAGTATCAAATTACACCTCCCAAAAACCAAAATATGCATATTTTAAAATGCTTCCGTCTCGAAAACCACGTGACCCAGGATCTTCGTATTTGGCAGGTTTATAGATGACATTCTGTGCTACAACTTTCTTTGTGTGGGCATTTTCATCTGACCCTTCCTTCTGGGGTCAATTGGAGGTCAAAGTTCAACGAAAACGGAAATCTCAGTTTTTACACTTACCAGTAACAATGCCCATCAAACCAAGCTGAATCGTTAGTAAATTAGATACAGACATAGGCCCTACGGCAGACTTTCACCAGCATGTATAGTATCATGATGGCATCAAGTGTGACGTAATAATGACGTCATCAGGTGTCAAATTACAAAAATTCAAAGGTTATTATTTTCAAAATTCATATCTCAAGAACCGTAATAGATACTTGAACAATTCTTTCACAACATGATAAGTCTAAATGAACTTAACAAATCATACGATGTCATGACCCCTGTGTGACGCCTACTTCCGGTCCAAACCGGAAGTTGTTCGAAAATGTGCAATTTTTTAGCATTTTGAATGCAAATAGATTCAAAGTGGTAGTGAATTTGACCATATTTCTACGGAACGAAATGTTTCAACACATGTGGACCTTTTGACTATACCATTGGTGACGTCATTACATGGACGGTGGTTACGTAATGTGGTGTCAAATCACGCAAATTTGGAGCTGAGATGTTTTAAAATGCTGTATCTTGAAAACTACAACAGATATTGGCATGATTCCTTCGCCACATTTAAGAACTTGATGTTCAACATATTGTTCAACAATTTGTGCACAAAATTGTGACGTCATGATGTCGTCACAGGTGTCACATTACAAGATTTCAAAGGTTATTATTTCAACAATTCATATCTCAAAACGGTGCAAGCTATCAACCCCCAGCTATGGCGGATATGCAGGGAGGAGATATTAGTTACCGGATTAGTGTATACAGCAGCCGATTTCACGAAACTTTACGCAATTGCGCAAGTCCACTTACGCCATAAGTTATTGCGCAAGTAATGGCGTAAGTGGACTTGCGCAATTGCGTAAAGTTTCGTGAAATCGGCTGCTGAACTTAAATTTTTGCCATTCCACAGGTGATAACAACGTCTGAAATTCATCACAAAATGTTCCTTTAACCCGATCACCTGGCGTTTGTAACAACAAACGTCATACCTCTAGTTAATGTTAACTTGTTATTCATTTTTCGGTTCAAAAGTGATGGGGACAAGGCACCAACCACCAGGTGCATTAGGGGTCAGGAAGTGAAGATTTCACTTACCTGAACAGTGATTGGATCAAAACTGTCAAGGAGCGAAGACTTCAGATGCAGCACATATTGTCCACACCTGTACCTACAATTGAGGCTCGAGGATAAACAGGATGATATCGCCGGTGAACCCAAACGTATGAGCAAGCGTCAAATGCCAACCAGGTATTCATCAAGTGATCTACAATTGTATTACACTTGTTTTAACGTCTAAAATTGTTTTAACGTCTGTATTCTAAGCATCGATTTTAAAGAATGTAGATATGGATATTAAACAATTTTTTTAAAATTAGTTAATTGTTTTTTTCCCTAGATCATTCTCCCGAAGAGGTGTATTTGGCAGAGAGCAGCCAACCCATGTCCACTCATTCCCAAAAGGAGATGGACCCGCGAAGGTGAAAGTCGTTCCCAAATGGCATGAAGGTGATACCCACCAGCAGCAACTTCTAGACATTATTTACGTGACTGGAAAACTTTTAAAATTAGGAACAGCAGCACTACATAAGTGTTACAGTACAAGTAATTAATTGTATTTCCTTGTTATCTACACTACTTGACTCGCATTCTTGTCATTCCATTCCCTCATTGTGTGTATAAATGCAATCAGTTCATTTCTCCATTGTATGTGTTGTGCAATCACCTACAGGTACAATACGTTCTAGAGAAATCACTGAATTGTCATAATAATGCTTTGCGGGTTGAAGCTGTTTAATAAAGTGTTAAATAATTTGGAACATGTTTTATTTCCCCACAATTACAGTCGTAGTAATATGTTGATAAAGAGCCTTGTAGAAATTTAAGCCAATGCATGAAAGGTAAAAATAAAATATTCAAAACTTAAAACACCTTTAGTTTTCTTCCACAAAGATACCATATCATGTGATTGTTACCTTGCTTTCAACACTTTTAGTTTTCTTTTCTGCTCGTGAAGTAAAATTTTGGGGCTTTAAAGATAATGAAGACTTTGATGACGACTGACATTGCAAAAGATGAGGACAGCAGTGATGGTGCAATGAAGTATTGAAAAAAGGGGGAAAACTTTCTGAACTCCAGGGGCCGATTTCATGGCGCTATTGGCACGAAACATTACTTAGCAAATAATTTATCTGCTTTATATTGCAAAAGTTGATTGCCTGACAAAATATTGTGATATGTATTTACATGTGCACTAAAATGTTGATACTGTTTTTAAGCACAATTTGAAAATACAAATTTAGCTGGTCCCTCATCTTACAAAGTAATTCATTAATAAAATCTGTGCTCGGCAAATTTGTGCTAAACAGCGCCAGGTACAAAGTTCATGGAGCTGTCCAGTACAGAAATGTGCTCAACATAAAGTTTATTTACTTTTCAAAATTGTTTCCAGCCAAATCTATGTGTGATTTTGTATTACGATTGACTTGTATCCAGGTACTTTAACCTCACAAAACGTCCCAAATTGTTTTGTAAATTTTGAGGTTCAGAATGTTTCGATTTACTGATCTTAATTTTCGGTTTGTGGAAATAAAGCAAGAAAATCAATTGATCACGTTCAAATGACGTCACTTCCTACAAATCGCCACGTGCATCCGAATTTTGAGCGTAGTTTTTTATGACGCGCATCGGCTGCGCCGTATTTCGAACAAATTTCGAGCAACACGCGCACGTGTTTGGAACATGTTACAGCGTGTGCGTGCGCGTACTTGATAGCGTTTAATACGCAGTCGCATTTCTTCCTACGAAGATGGCTTTCCCATTCAGTGGCACGTCCGTTCCGATTTTTAGATGTGGATCGGAAACCAGTCTAGCGCCGTATTCGAAAGGACGGATCACTTAATATATGGACGGGGCGGCCGATTTTAGCAGGGATTACACACTACGAACAAACGCAACAAATATTAATATTTTCAAACAGGAAGAATTTATTCTTCTCCCAACACGGTTTTAAAACATTCAAATGCAGTTTCAATGGGTATATGATGCATTTATTGGCGGCGTACTTGAACTTTCATAAACTGCATACCCTACAAATAATGATACGATCCGACGCGCAATGACACTCGAGAGCCTTGTCAGCTGGGCGCGCGGCGAAGCACTCATTGCTAATCCGATAGGAAGAAAGTAGTTTAAAGATACAAAACCAGAAAAAACGTAAAAAAGACCCTTACATTTTCTTTTTAACATCGATATATGTTTTTACCAATCAATAAGGATTCTTACTGTGTAGCTCTGGTTAAGTATTTTGGGTGTTACACGGACGAGGAAATTCCGACTGACCTATATGCTCAGCGACAGTCTTATCGAACGGGACCGCTAACCGAATACGAACTCAGTCTGATCTTTCGCACCAACCAGTTTACTGAGAACGCATCAGTCTATATTCGAGATCGCCCTTTACCATGGTCACCATTCGCCGCCCGGATATCGCTTGCAAAAACGACACACCGAAGTGGACTTCACTTGCCTTATTTATAGAACTTCGGCAGCTAGTTACATGAATAAATATGAGGAGAGAACCAATGAAAAGGCGCCACCGTGTCCTCTTGCCACATGGTTGAGACCAAGGCTAGCGTCATGTATTAGCCTTGTGCAAAAAGGTAATAGCTAAAATAAGAAGTCAGAGCTGAGTCAGCAATCTTCTGAAGGACTATATGACTTAGCCACGCCCAATCATGCGCTGATTCAGTTATGTAACGGCATCTCGCTTTCCGGATTGGCCCTTGAATAGCGTCAATGTACCGACGGTTTGGACCGACGGTTTAGCCAATCACAAAACCTTCCCTTATATGGCAGGTTTCTAGGCAACCCTGCCATGTTTACCGAAAACACAGCCACCTGTTTATGGGGAAAACAGAGCCGTCTTAATTTGTTCCACGCTGTCCACGTGTTTTGGTGTGGCAATGAGGCCGGAAAGCAAGATCTCGTTGTAGCGAATTTCGTGTGGTGAAATAGAGAGTGCTTCTAAATTATAAGACTGGAAATTATCAGTAATCTAGGTTCGCAGCAATACCAACAATTACCATGTACGAACACCCACTGGGACCTTACGCACTAAACCTATGAGACAACACTAACAAATTTGGAATTTTTCCTTAAACTCCTGTCGCATACGTCGCAGGACGGGGTTACGACAGGCCTATGACAGAAAATAGGGCAAATCATGCGATAGTCATGTGACTGTCCTACGATATTTGGGTGTCCTGCGACGAAAAATTGCATCGTAGTGGACTGTCATGGGGTTTTGGTCCGGACCCCAAAAAAAATGTTTTCGGATTTGTTTTGCTTATGGCCATGTCGTGGCACAATCGTACGACTGTCCTATGACATGCTTACGATTATCGTACGATTTTAGGGTCTTCCAAGGCCCTCAAAATCATACGATAATTGTATGCATGTCGTAGGACAGTCTTAGGATCATTGCAGGATGGTCCTGCGATGCTCGTACGATTGTTGTTTTGTCTTGCGACAATGGTACGACAATAAAACAAATGTAGGACAGTCGCAGGACAATTGTACGATTTAACTATGATAGTGCCCATTTTTTCCTAGTAACTACGGATCGCACGACATGATGTTCCTTTGTGACTGCGGCTAAGATGCTTCTAGCATCACCCCAACATCGTAGCCCAAAATATTTCGAACGATGCAAAATATCCTGCGACGTAGATCACTAGAGCTTTAGTAAAACCATGATTATTTTCTCTTAATTTTGTGTTTTTTATCATCAAACTAACATTTATTCATGGTTTATAGATCATAAAAAGGCAAATCATGGGTGTCCGAGCATGGTAATGAACCTGAAAATAAGGAGTTGCAAAAGAGTGGACCATGCATGAGATCGAGCAGGATTAACACAAGGAAAAAAAGATGATCTATGCTGGGAATTGGATCATTTCTTGGACACTTATTACTTAGAACGTTTTTTAAAAAGCCTATTTTTATTTACTCTTTATTCTATGGTTTATGTCAATAACAATGGCCAACAGCTGCCGTTGACCGGGCCACCTTCCATGGTTGAATTGTGTATAAAAAATGTGCATGTACACATAATAAAGTTAGTCATATCACTTATATTTAACCTGAGATGTAGCCAGGCAGCATGTGGTAAGAAATTAAGGCCCGTGGGCATCGGATGATTAGAAAATGCCACATAGCTAGATGTCTTAATTACACCCCAAGGAACAAGAAAAACCATGTTGGCAAAATCTGAGTGGTTGCAGACGGCGGCCATCTTGGATTTCAAAAATTTCTGCTAGAAATTCGGGTATATTTTTTTGAAAAAAAGTTCCCCAACCTCCAACAAAATTTAACAAAATATTTTTCAGTGGTTTATGACAGGAAATGAATGTGGTGAATGACAGGAAAAAAGTCTATCAAATTCAAGTCACCAGAATGGGAAAAATCTGGGCCAATTCCAAAATGGCCGCCAATGACCTTGAAAAACGTTAAAATGGCTGTAACTTTTGTAATATTTGGAGTAAAACGGTGACTTAAATGTCTACCCTGGGGTTTTCAGTGTCAGGGAATTCACTGGTATCCGTGATATTTCAATCCAACCTTCGACAAACAATAAAAGCCACAAATTCAAAATGGCGGTCATAATATATAGGCATGGAAGGGGGTAGAGAAAATGGTTTTTCTAACTGCTTATGTCAGATGTAGCTTCTTTTATTGGTCAGTGATGTGCTCAACCAGACCCCCCCCCCCTCCCCACCCCTCCCCCCCCCCCACCCCCCTCCCCTCCCCACCCCCATCTAGTGGCAAGATGGCTGCATCAGCCACCGTACGAGCCGCTAAGGCAGGGTGCGCCACTCTGCCAGAATTTTCTATCTGACAATCTGTATTTCTAGGACTGGTTTAGAGACACGTAGTTCAGGAGGTCAGTTCATCCCACACAGTTTTTATCAACAAATGACCATCCCAGCCCAGCCCAACCCTAAGCTCCGAAGTCTAGCCCGAGGCCGTCCCAGCCCAGCCCGATGCTACCCCAGCCCATGCAGCTCGAAGGCATATGTCCTGCCCGATGCCATCCGGCCCAGCCCGATGCCATCCAGGCCCAGTCCGATGCCATCCGGGCCAGCCAAAGCCATCCCAGCCCAGCCCAGCCCAAAGTCACCCCAGACCAAAGTCACCCCAGACCGAAGCCACCCCAGCCGAGCCTAAAGCCACCCCAGCCCAGCCCCAAGCCACCCGACCCCAGATGGAAGTTCAGAAGCCACACCCCGGCCCAACCCAAAGCCAGCCCGAATCAATCCCGGCCCAGCTAGCCCCAAGCCACCCCGGCCCAGCGCAAAGCCACCCAGCCCAACCCCACGCCACCCGACCCCAGCTGGAAGTTCAGAAGCCACCCCGGCCCAACCCAAAGCCAGCCCGAATCAATCGAATCGTTTGTGACAGTCGTCAATGAGGCTTGCGCGTAGTTGCAACGGCTGGTAAAGCGTATAACCCGTCTTTTGAGCGTTTTTGTTAATTTTGCACTTCTTTAGTAAATTACGGGATAGTTTGATGATCTTTTTTCATAACGACCATCAAAAAAGTATTGTCAATGCTGCTACATCTCTCAATCATGTAAACAATATAGGCCGGTGTGTACCTTTAACGGGCTCATGATTTGATATTTGGTACCGTGGCCGAGTGGTTAGGGCCATTGACTCGCAATCATGGGTGAAAACTTGGGGTTGCGGGTTCGAATCCGGCTGCGGTACCTGTGCCCTTGGGCAAGGCACTCAACCACACTTGCTCCATCCTTCGGAAGGGATGTAAAGCCGTTGGTCCAGTGTGTTAGGTAATTGGTAACGCACTCTAAAGATCTCAGAGCATTCTTTCGTAAAGAGCAAGGGGATTCCCCGGTGTCTCTGGCCATTTCTAATTCTAATTCTTCATGGGTTTCCTCACGCTTACGAGTGACAGTGCAATGAGCACTATTGAGGAATCCTTGGTATGAATACCAGAAAGAAATAATAATAATAATAATAATAATAATAAATATATGCTTTAAAGGAGCGTGACCAGAGTTTCTGGAAAATAGTTTTCGATGTAACTTACCAATATTATCAAGTAACTCCCATACACACCTCCCATGTCCCAAAAACCCGAAAACATTCGCAATTTCCAGTAAAATATTTTACAAAACTATCGAGTCGGCTTTCAGCGGATAAACGTTGATATACTGGAAAATTAGTTTACAAATAATCGGTGGATTTTCGACGATATCCTCGGAAATATGCGGCCTAGAAGCGCGGGAGTTTCAGTTTCGTAATCAGAAAAATATAACGGATGTTATGATATAAAAATCTCATGACCCATAAGGTAAGTCCCGGGGAGTTATGGGGAAAAAAAAGTGATCTGGTCACACTCCTTTAAAACCACTTTACTCAGTTACAGTCATAAAAATCCTAATTAGAGGTTGTTTTGGGGGTTAAAACAAAGGTTTTTAGTTTTTATGCTAATGCGAATATGCATGAGACAAACACGAGACAAACACAGGAAAATCACTTTCAACTGTTCACAAAAGATTCCAACTTGTTGTCAATCTTCCTGGAACATTTTTAAATCCATGGCTGTTTGAGTTTGTTTTCTATGTTGCCTGTTGTAAGCCATGACAAAACTGGGGGTAGAAACTGCAGCAATTTGCCACAAGTCCAACTTGAAGTCTTATGTTTTGTCTTAAACTTGTCCATTCTGTCTTCCTTACGTGATGTACTTTAAACAGCGCCCTCTGTCTGTAATTTATTACAATGAAATATTCAAAATTGAAAAAGTCTACCTTTTATTGATTTTACATCAAAACGAACATTAGTATGTCTTGCTGAACAAGTAATCCGTCATATAAAGCACAATGCTAGGCACAGTGTTATTTAGCATGTCATCATCGGCACTTTTTAAAGGAGCCTTTCTGCCACAACTGAAACTTTCCCTTAGTCTTTTGTCTAGCGATATACCAACATCATTGATGACCAACATCATTGATGAGTTTTCGTTTAGCGGTACCGCAAACACGAAGGGAGGAAATATTGTGGTAACTCCCTTCGTGCAGGTGGTACCACTAAAAAAAACTGCCGGTACCGCTGTCGGTGATTAGACATGTGTTTTCCCTTATTGATCTTTTTTGCCTTTCGTTTGCAAAAGAATGTGAAAAAACGAGAAAACGAGATGGCCTCTGGAATGCTGGATGACTTCCGGAATCTTGTGTTTTTCTTGGATCATGGAGACTTGGTTGTGGAAGTAACTAAACTAGACGAAGGCTGGACTACACGTGGACCGAGTCAGCAGGTCGGTGCTTAGCCTTGTCCAAGGCCGTCCCCAGTTTTTTTTTTTTGCTGTACGAGAGAATATTGGGTCTAGCCAGAGACGTGGAGAAAATGTTCTCCACGTTTCTGGTCTAGCGCATGCAAACTGCACACGGCATCAAAACGAGCCACTGTGAAATAACGACTTCCGTAGTAAACCCGTACGGCAACACACTGGCTGCGTACATACTGCGTACTAGCTGCGTACGGCCTGGCCTAGCTCGAAAGACAGCCTTGTGGAGTCTGCACTTCCGGGTTTAATGTTTGTCTTTATTTTGTCGGCCAGTTTTGGCCGAAAATGGGCGAGCTTTGGATATGCGGGTATGAATATTTAACATTTGTCTTTAGCCAATCAAGAACTTCATGAGTACCACGTATGACGCGATGTATGCATTATGCATATAATGGCGTCATGCATGTTACGAGAACCGTGGCATGATCGATGGACGAAAACAACAAATATTCTCGGGTTCGTAGCATTTATTGTGCTTGTCTGTTTACGTATTTGATTACACTTCTGGTGGACGACGGTCGCAGTATGACAGCTTTCCTGAATGATTTGTGAGAGCTCTTAATACTGCCTTCGATGAACAAACTGGGGATCGCAGATCATAGCGTTTTTCAAACATAACCTTCCGTGCGTCGACCAATGAAATATCAGCTCACGCTGGGTTGGTTTCCCTATATTACTGTAATGGTTTCGCTGGCTGAATGCAGAACCATCAAGGCGATGTTAGGACCGTACCGATACATGTACGTTCGTGTGTGCCTGGTCGTACCGCGGCGCGTTGTGAGCCAATGCCGCAACAGATTCCGTAGCTTGTAAGCGCTTTGTTTAGTTTTATCTTTAGCGGGTCGTCTAGAAGACAAGCCCAACGCCTTGATCAAGGCTAGTCGGTGCTATGATGTGGCTCTTCATATAAAAATGTCAGTACATGTTTTCAAGCTCAAAATGCGGTTAGAAACAATTCATTTGTAACGTGGCTTTTGCAAAAATGTGTGGCTTATTAAACATGTATAATTAATGCTATTATGACGTCATTCTAATTATACTAATTTTATAAGAAACCACGGGTGCCAGATCTCGTATAAGCCTCGGCTTTTTATTTGGCATCTAACGTCTTCAGTTAGTGTATTTACTCTTGAACATAACACATGTATTCTAAAACACATGTATTCCTTAAAAATTGTTATGTTAAACTAAGAAAAATGTAATTCGAAGATGTATGAAACAATAAACTAAACTAAACTAAACTAAACATGGAAGACACGTGAATTGCATTAAACGTGAATAGACCCTCTACTTGCACGGAACCACCATTGGCAAAACAGCGAGGCTTCCCTTGCGTGAACAATGACTCCCTCGCGTCGTTACCATGTCGGTTGCTGTGACGTCGACTTTTGTCCATTAGTAAATATAGTGTATGCTCGGAAAGCCTCGTTTTGAATGCAACCATGCATGCAAGTGGTGAATTGGGGCTATGTCAGTTGTTCCCAGCACAATATATTGCTATCACCCAGTATCATACTCGGGTTGATATGTTTACCGATTTATATCTTGAAATTATAAGGAATCTATTTGGGATATTTGTAGTATATCAACAAAGAGAAGATATGTCACATTCCATCAAACTCGGTGACCTTTGACCTGACACAGCAGCAGCAGGCCGCAGCATCCAGTGCAAGTGATCCAGATCTCTACTGCAATGTGTTGAGTTACCAGAATTCGGCAGATAAGCACACGCGCTCCTGGAACAATGTCCATTTTTCCATCTGCCCACAACTGGTCAGTACAAATTCATGGAACTATAAAAGTAAAAACACCACTACTTATAACGTATAACTTCTTGGGATAGCATGCACTTCTTGAGTTTTCTTGGGGAAAAGTAAACCGCTGTGCCATATAGCTCAGCTGGTAAACCATCTGCCTGATGTGTCGGAGGTCTCGGGTTCGAATTCCGATGACCATATGATTTGTCTCTCATCCCATATTTGGTAACTGTTGTAACCCAATACTTTCCGCTTTCACAGTAATAAAAGGAATCTTTGCAAAACATACCACACACACCAAATAAACTTGTTAAGAAAAAAAAATATTATACGTGTATTAAATGTAATCATTTTTAGAGGACCTTACACATCTTTTCTTTTGTTCTCCTTTTTCGGCTTAATGTTAAATAAAGGCTTTTTTGAAAAATTTTGCCTGCAGAGTAAACAAGATGATCGTGCAAAAAGTAATCAAACAAGCCGTTGTAGGTGCATTAAGGTACGTATCAGGACACACGATGTGCTTAATAGGGCGGTTTCACGCTGTCGCGGGTTACTAAACCCTCCGTGTTTGTCCTCCAGATCGGCAAGAGAACAGTACACGTTCAGAAACGCATTGTACTCTTCCCGTTTTGGAGGACAAAAATAGGGGATGTTTAGTGACCCGTGAATGCGTGAAATCGCCTTTCTTCAGCATCAGCTCAGTGATACAAATAATCAGAATCTTTCTCGCCTTAATTGCCTCTTGCCTCTAACACCAGGGAAGTAATGTCACTGGGTCAAACCGTGCACACTGTGCTTATTTGGAAAGACGTCCAAAATGTTTTCGTTCGTGTGACTTTTTTTACACACTAAAACGATGGATTTTAAGGTAACAGAGCCGCGGGCTTAAAACTTTCCGGGAAATATTTCCACATGCCCATAAGGAAAACTAAATTCAAACCTTGTCTATATGATAGACGTCCATATACAATTTTAATTCTCGAAACACATGACGAATCGCACCCGACGATCACGTCCGGACGTGCATTCGGGTAACTCCGGAAACTTTCGAAACGGGAGGAATAGTCGTAATCTTTTGGTCTTGGAACCTGACCAAATTTAATGTTGGAGTCATCGATACAATATACACTGGATGAAGTGTGCAATAGAAGTTGGCTATACGAGCATTGAAGCCATGCGCTGCGGCTGCCATTGTAGCCCACGAACAGTGATTTGCCTAGACTGCTCCCTGGTCCATGCCAGCGCTTGCATTCCACTTTATAACACATGTAGACCATGATGTAGACTAGTGAAGACGGTATGACCAGTCTGGGCAAGGCATTGTACCTTGTTAGGTACAATGGCGGAGGATGGCTTTTAGACGTCGTTGCTTCATCCAGTGTATATATATTGACAGTTGGAGTTCACAATCTTCGCACTATAGTGTATACGTATTGCAAACTAACTACAGCTTCACAACTGTAAAAGTAGGACATTGCGGGTCCGAGTTTCGAACAATGTGGTTTCACCGCGAGATTCCAATTTCTTCCGTGAATGCGATATCCATCATAGATTGATTCGCCATACTCATGAGATGTTTTCTACTGCTTTGGCAGAACGGAGTGTCTCAGAAGTTGTTGTTGTTGTATATTTTATGGCATCTTCGGCAACTAAGGCCCTTTATGCCATCAACTATACGGTTTTAGCTTTAACTATACTTTGTTATCAACTTGAGAAGACGAAGAAGTAGTTGCAGTTTTAGAAGTGGGAGGAAAACCCCCAGAGAATTTCCCAGGGAAAAACCCACGCGGTCAAGTAGGGACTGCAAACCCAATCCACATACACGCCCCGGATTCGAACCCGGGACGCCAGAGGTGAAAGGCGAGGAAAGAACCGCTACGCCAACCCGACCGCCCCTAATACTTGTACTAATTTTGTAATTAGAGACGTACGTTTACTGCCATGGTTCCATCCACAAGTACTGCTCAATTATGAGATGTTCCAAATATCAACACAGCTACATTCCTCATGACATTTTACTTTCAAACCTCTAAAAAATGCATTGAACTATGACTATTGCGCTAAGGTCGTACTGCAAATTAAAAGAAAATCCCCCGAGTCCACAGTAAAATGGTAAAAATGCCTAACACATATGCTCAGGCACCGCCCTCGCATGGTCATTATTTGCATCAATCTCAGAAACCCCTCCCCTCTCCCACCATAGCCTCACGTGTCCTCTGTGCAATGGTTTTGTATTAATGTACTGCACCTATCAATTGTTTCCCCCACTCCTCCCCACGGGCTACCCCACCTAAGAGGTTGGGATTGTCACTTTTTGCGTGACAAAATCCCCACCCCTGGGGTAACATTTAGGTGCCAAAAATCCCCACCCTCGGGTGCAAAACATACGCAAAAAAAATCACAGAAAATGGGTCAAATGCCCTACCCTGGGGCATGGAAAACATGACAAAACCCCTACCTAGGGGGTGGGGCAGCGCGGGGGGTGGGGGGACGGGAAGGGTGGGGGAAACAATTGATAGGTGCATAATGAACCAGATGGCTTCAAGAAATACATGTACATGGACCAAAAATGTGGCAATCGGGCTTGGGAATCGACGTCACGACACCATTATTTACGTCATTCTCGGCCGCCATACTTCAAGGTAGTGAGTGGTTGCTATGGGAACTGGCGTGCAACCTCGTCAAGTTTAGATGCGTGCGGCGCCCGCGCGATTCCATATCACGCAAACAACGACCCAGTAGTTGAATTCAACATGTCGCGGCGCGGCGCACGCGTACTGCACGCGTGGGAACAAAACTAGCTGAACGTATCGTTAAACTGTAGTGCAAAGTGCAAACAAATTAAACTAGTGCTTAACTAACTATGGTGGACCAAAAGTTTGGCCTACTAGGCCTTCGTCAGGGTGGTTGTTGGTCTTTGCAGTACAGTTTAAAAGTTTAACAGTGATACACAGCTGCGTACATCGCGCATGTTACTGCCAACAAACATGGCGGAAACCACTGCATTGTGACGTTGCATGACATCACATTCCCAAGCCATATAGGCTCCGCATATTTGCATATATGCAAATCTGACTCTGGGATCTGTGGGTCCTAACCGTAGCTGCTACGATAACACGAATCCGGTTGCTAATGACTCCTTCCCTGCACGTCCGCCATTACTGGGGGCCATCCACTGCCATGGACTGGGCGCTTTGTCTTGATGTTAAATCGAACAGCGCACAACGCGTACGCGTACACAGGCTTCGCAAGCAAATAAACGCGCAAAATTGTTCGAAGTGACAACACAAAACCCACAGTTCATGGCACTGGATGTCATTGAGTAAAATAAAATATCACACTGGAAAAAAGTACCGGGTAAGTGCCTTGTGCACCTGTTTGGGAAACGGCCGGCCTTGCGGGACCTATGTGAACACTATTGTCCGAAAGATTTCCAGTGCACCTCCCACCCTTACCTCCATGCATTTACTGTATTCTCTGTTTGACATATTATTTTTCTTTTAATATTTTTGTCGCCTCAAATTTACCTCTTGCAACTTTCAGCATGATTTGTGAAGTTCCGCATGGCCAGTACACGTGACATTACGTCACATACACCGCTGCCAATGAGACCGGGCCTTAATAATGTGAATGCAGTATATCGTTCATGGCACAAAGGGCATATGGATATGCCGATACGTGCCATTCAATCTGCTACAACAACAACAACAATATCACACTGTATAGGGTTGCACCCCAGTAAATAGGGCTCCCATAGGAACCAATGCTAAATGCCCAATTTTCTAAAAATATTTAAAAATACTCACAACTCTCTCAGCTTCTCAGGACAACAACCAGAATAATCACCGAAGTCTCATCTTTTTAATTCTGTTCAATTTTATGGGGGTAATCTGTCACTTTTATTCCCTAATTTCCATTTGAAACAAAACTATCCCTACAACAGTGAAATTTGCTAATCAGACCAGCATCCATTTTGGAACAAAGGCACATACGCTACTGGGCAAAATAGGGCCACTTTTAGGAGCTACAGTGTTTAAAATGTTTATAATTGGAAGAAAAAATACCCCACATCGCGACGATAGTCATATTCTACACAAGACCACACTCGTTCAGCTCGAAACTCTCCCTAATAAAGAAGAATTTGAGGGCATACAAAATATTCATGAGCTCGGCGCACAGATCTCTTCCTATTTACTTGGGTGCACCCATAGTAGTGCCTGGTTCCTGAGCGAAGAAAGGCTGACATTTAAGTTGCAGAAAATGTGCAGAGCACGCGCACATAAAAGGAATTTGTCCGAACCTCTGCCGAACTGAAGGAAATGTTCTGTTCGGAAGTGCCATGTTCGGCAAAAACTCATTAGGTTCGTCCCTTCAGTTTTACGGGTCTAAACCACTCGGCCACGGTACCCCACACAAAATATTTCTCAACTCGAATGATTGGTCAGAATATAAATGAGGATTTGTCTTGTTATAACCTTTGCTTTCAGGGTGCAGGGCCTTCCAGTGGAGATCTTTGTACCAATTGCAAAGTAAGGCATTTTTATAGAGCTCTTTTCTACAAAGTGTAATGTCAATATTTATTTTATTCTTGACTCGTTGGTCTTAGTTAAATTTCCAAACTACACTACCATTTGTAAAGGGGCGTTCACACTATCGCGAAAAATTAGCTTTGCGTGCGGCTGTGCCATTGGTTTGTACAGGAGCTGGTTTGCTGCTTCTGCGCTGCCTCTTGCAATGCGCAAAACATTTCAAGCTAGGTCAAAGCTAAAATTTGTTGAACTTTTACCGCGGTGTGTTGACCTTTCCAACGCACAGCCAATGGGTTATCAGAGAAGCCCCAAGTTACCGAAGTTGATTTTTTCATTTTGGAAAGATCAAAGATTGGGACCAGCGTGGCAGTGTGGTTTTCCCGCGATAGTGTGGACGCCCCTTTAACAAAACTTGGTTTTTCTAGATGAGTGCATGTAACATTTTTTTACACAAAACCAAACGCTGGTGACTTTCTACCATGCAGGAGCAAATCAAAAGAGGAATCCGTGAAATAGTGATCGGCAAAGTCAGAGCAGAGGATTTTGGGGGTTTACCACGAGAAATCATTTATGAACTCTGCATCCATCTTGACAAAGAAGGAATCAACAACTGGATACAACTTGCCGAAAATCTCACCGGCTGTGGCCATGGTACAATAAGCGCAGCCATCAAGTCGGAAAGACTCGGGGCAAAGGACCTGCTGAAAATCTACTTTGAGATAAGTCGAAGACACGGAAAAGACAATGCAGAGTCGGTGAGGTGTCTTGTTGAAAGGTTGCATGAAATACACAACGACAAGGCAGTACAGATTATAGGGTTGGGAAATCCGGGTGCTGAAGCTGGTCCAGAAGGATGAGTATCAGGGTATGTGTTTCTACATGATGCATGCTTTTCTTTGCTCGTAAATGTGTCTTTGGGTTTAATCAGTTTACTTGTACTGGATCAGAACGGAACATTTTTAAAGTGTGAGTCATTGCCCAGGCAGTTCACAAAAGGTGATGTACTTTGGCTCTGAATAGATCGTATCGAATAGCCGCCATCTTGGGGGCAGTTTCTGTTTCTTGAGGACATGCATGGTTGTGAGTTGACCAATTTAAAGGACACAAATTTGACCAAAAGATGGCAGATATTTAAGAATTGCCATATTAGATTAGTTTAAAATAAATTTGTTTCATGTTTTACGACATGACTTGTATTGTTTTTTATGGCAACTTGTAAAGAGAAATGTAACATTTTTGCTACCTAAGACCAATGATAAAGTTTAATTCTAAATGCCTTTAATGCACATGTACACGGTAATGTGTACATGGTTCTTTCGTAAACAGTCTACTTAATGCAGTATTGCCATTTTCAGATTTTTTTAGAGCATGTAACAAAATTAATCTGTATATGGCATAAACATTATTTTGTAATGTTTTCACACATGCAACACGTGCAGCTGGCCTCTGCATGCATTAATACTCAGATATGGCCAAATAAATCAAAGACAAAACACTCTATATGTTTTCCTGGTGAAAACTTGCACATTTATGCTTTATTTTGGCTAGTTTGCATGACGTCTGAAATCATTATACAGTATGTAACATTTCTTTTCCCGAAAATCCATGTATCCAGGATGCGGCAAGCCTCAGAAATTCATGTATCCATCATGTGTAGTGCTTATACGGATGTGCATGATGTATACATGCATTATGTATGTCTGTATTGCAAGCCCTCCACAGGATGCGACAATACATCCAAGTTATCAAAGTTGGATTTACTTTAAACTGGTGGGAACAATATCATTGTTTGGACTGTAATTTTTCTTACCTCGTACAAAGTATATATATTGTCTAAATCGCCTCTCACTTTGAAAAGTGCTTGAAGGAGTGTATTTAATTTCATTCACAGAAAATTTATCCGTAATGTGTGTGTCATACGTTTCAATCGCTCCATGGAGCATATTAAATTTAAATGGACAACGCATAGCGCAGTACAGACACATTTAGGGAGCGCGTGTGGTCTAGTGGGTACGAAGCGGGACTCCCAATCAGAGGTAGGGAGCGCGTGTGGTCTAGTGGGTACGAAGCGGGACTCCCAATCAGAGGTTGGGGTTCGAGCCCCACTTCGACCAACGTATCTGTGTCCCTGGGCAAGGCACTTAATCCCAGTTGCCTCGTCAACCCAAGCGATATATGGGAAGCTGTTAAGGGGAATGCCACAATCTAACTGCGGATAGGGTTGTGCGCCTGACCAGCAGCCACCTAGTTGGACTATCGAACAAATCCTAAATGCTGGATTTTCGTCAAGGGGGATGCTTCCTCTTTAAGAGTTTATTTGCAAAAACAATCAAAATTGTGCATGTACCTGGTAATTCCCTGATGGCAGCGGTAATAATGGTAACAGCGCCTTGAGCACCCTGCTGGGTGGATATGTACGTGCGCTATACAAATATAATCATCATTATCCGCGTTGCTTTTTCGAACTGATATTTACACATCACAAGTCACTTTTACAAATTGAATGCGTTAATGTTGCATTTTGCTGGTTATTTTCTGAAAGGCAAGACGGAAAAACTTGAGGTACATGCACAATGTTGATTGGCACTTATCTGTTTTTGCAAATAAACTCTTACAGAGGAAGCATCCCCCTTGACGAAAATCCAGCATTTAGGATTTGTTCGATAGTCCAAACATCCCTCTTGCCGACGTGGATTTTTATTATTTTTTAATTGTCGGTTTTAAGTGGATAAATTGCAAGCAAAAGTTCGCTTTTCGAAAATGAGATTTTCGCGATTTCTAAAACGCTCATTAGGTATTCATGATATGCGCGTGACCCCGTGACGCAATCCTGAGAAAGAGAAGTCAACACAATTGTTAGCTCCATACGTTTACACGCAAAAAACTTGGAAAACCGTCTCTGTTAGATGGTGTTTTTTGAAGAATTGTGTTGGTCCAAAAAGCCAGAGATATGCCCAGTAGCTGCGTAGTTGTATGTTTTACCAGACACTTTGAAAAAAAAAGAGCAGAAGGATTTTCTTTTCTATTACCAAGAGAGAGAAAAATTAGTCGCTCATTAGGTGATCGGGCCAACAGCCCGATCACCTATTACTCTCGTACGATTTCTTTGTCTTTTTTAGGTGATCGGAAGTGATTCCGATCACCTATTACTATTGTACGATTTCTTTGTCTTTTAGCCTTTGTTTTCGTTTTGAATTTATTTATTTTTTCCGTTTATTTCTTCTTCTTCTTCTGATTTTTTTCCCATAGACAAAGCGCATGTACTCTAGTAGCTCATGGTGCTGTTGTATGCAATTTAATGTCCAGACCTAAACTCTTCAAGAATCCACTAAATGAAGGTCCAGGAACAATATTTGGTTGGTAACACATTTCCCACTGACGGCGAAATAGCTGAAATGGCCACGCCCCTTTTTTGGGCCACGCCCTTTTTGAGCGAAGTACTACCCATCCTAGGAGGTTGCCCGACCACTCAAAATGTGCGCAATTGCCACATTATGGGAGGTCAGTAATACATTTTCATATCCAAAAGTAAATGGTTTGTAAGATAATTGCCAAAAACCGATTTCAGCATGTTACGCACTACAATTGTATAATACATGTACCACCAAGGCCACAACATAGGTATGACACTTTATCATATTACCTTTGTACCTTTTGTGGGAGCGCGTGTGGTCTAGTGGGTATGAAGCGGGACTCCCAATCAGCTAGAGGTGGTGGGTTCTACCGGTAGCCCCACTATGACCAACGCGCCTGTGTCCCTGGGCTAGGCACTTAATCCCAGTTGCCTCGTCAACCCAAGCGATATTTGGGAAGCTGTTATTTTGCATATTGTTCCTATTTTGGAGTATTTGGATTTCTACACTTTTTGCCTTTACTACTGTCGTATGATGGGAAATTTCGTACGAGTATTCATACGGGATCGTCACGACCAAATAAACGGAAGCCGACGCACGTAGTCCAGTCTTGGTTCGCTACTGTATACTGTTATTATTCAGTCTCACCACAAAATACAACACAGTCTAACAGATAAACATGATGAAAAGATCCATCGAGCGGTAAACGGATCACAAACCAAGTGGACTTAGAAATAAAGTTGATCAAGTTCTAAAAGTAGACGAATCTATAAGCGGGTATTAACGCGGTTGTATAATGATGATAGCATAACGGAGTACGTATACTATACGGATACGGATCCCTGCAAAACAACATAAAATACAGGAATTAAAATAAGGCTATAACACATCTACATGTATGTGCCAGTACAGTACAGTGCAACACAATATAAACTCTGTATATATGGTCACTTCAATGGGTGAACAGTGTCTCAAATATCACAACACCACAGTGAGGTCAATGGGTCAACTGCCCTTGTTTCACTCAGGTTAAGGTAATTAAATGCCCCATTCAAACAATGCACTAGTAGTAGGCTACACATATATTGTGTGTGCACTATATGCATACTAACACAAAACAATATGATATAATTCTTAGATGTATAAAGATATAGTTGAACACACTTTCAATGTAGGTTTGGAAGCTTTCCTCTTAAAAAAAGGAAATGCGCGATAAAAAAATAATGCACGAAGGAAATAATCTTGGTAGTAATTAAAATGTGCTGTCACAAAACAACTCAAAAGAATGGGCTTCCACTGCTTATACACAGCAAATTCAAACAGTAGGACTGAAAACTAATCTCCTTAGATAAAACAAAATTATGCCTGTACCTTGGTACCGGAGCTGGGGTGATTTATACTACATAGTCATCATCTCCAGGTAGCGCCAAAGCTAAACAAAAACAAGACCAAAACTAAGTGCAGTTTTGTCTTCATAATTCAATGCAGTATATAATAATCATTCCAAAGATTTGACAATGCAAGGTTCATTCATTGTATGGTTTAGATAAACTTCCACCAAGTTCGTACTTGAAAGGTAACATCGTGCAAGCAATTCACAAGAAAGTAATTCAAAGGGATAACCTTATAAAAAATCAGAAGAACAACTAAATCCTTATCAACATAAATCTAGAACAACAACTAGACTCAAACAAAATTCTCTCAAACGATTACTTATTGTAAATATGCATATATGCAATTCACTAAAATAAAATGGAAAGAAACTTACTTACCCAAATATGGCTCAGCTTAGTGATAATTAGCAGCATAGCGGCTTGTATACATACAGAGCGGCATGCCCCGTCAGGCCAAATACAGGCCCTTATAAAGATAATTTGGCCACACCCATAGGGTTGTGGAAGGGTCATGTGATCAATTTATTGTTCTAAGACCTGCTCTTTATTCATGAGGTGAACCCTCATTGGCTAGGAATTCAGCGATTATGTGATTTGGCCACTGGCTGATTGGTCCTAAGTTAGTAGTCATGTGACTTCGTGTTTGGTCAGCAGAATTTTGTGCTGAGTCTCAAAACAGGTCTCAGATCCTTGGACTAGCCAGATTTATTACTCGGACCCTTAAAGTTGACATAAGCTTACTAAAAATAGTTTGTCCTAGAAGGTTATCCTTGAGTCAAAGAACATAAACTTGTTTACATGTACTGGAGAGGGTAACCACAGGTCATTTACACATATATGTGACTGTGTTTGGTCAGCAGAATATTGTGCTGAGTCTCGGAAACAGGGTAGAATTTTAAGGTGTCCTCTGACTAAAGAATGGAGGCACTATTTGTGTACACTGCATAAAATACAAGTGCATTTATATTGAGGATGATTTTCTCACCATCCGACACTACAGCCACAAAACGTCACATTTTATGTTCCTTTCTCTGCAAGTGCACGTTTTGGTACTCATACATGATGTTGGGCATTTGCATGGAGGGGGCAGGTCATCGGGCCTGCACGATACTGGCATTATCACTGGTGTTATGCCAACATCCGTTGCTTCATACCCATACTGGAGTGGATCTGGTTTGGTGACTGCATGAGTTGGGGCTTGCAACCACATCTTACACTGCAGATATGCTCACTTTACATGTATACATGTGTTCTCGTAGCGTTGATGAACAGCACAAGCTGGTTGAAGTCCAGTTCTTTCTTGGAGTTGTGGTACTGCTCCCATCGATATTTATCGAAAGTGGAACAGTCGGTCTTTTTAAATCCAGACACAGTTTTAGCATAGCTTGTTATCTGTGGTGACCGTTCTTTTACACCAAACCCTTCCAGTAGGGAAATTGGCTGAGAGTCTTTTCAACAGCATTCTTGCTACATGCTCCGAGTCCACAAGAATAGACACTATTGTTGATGTTTATCAAAAATCATCAATCAAGCAAATGGAACGGACACAGAGAAGTTATTCAGAACAAATCACTATCACAGTTAGGTCTGACAATCAAAAACTCCCTGTCGATCTTGATGTGTTCTGGAGCTCAATGTTGAACAAAGTTCGGTTGCAGGAGTATGTCTTCAAGTGGATGCTGCAGAATGTCGAGTCGGACAAGGAGATCTTCTTTGGAGGAGTATATGGGGGTGAATGCAGGAACACGACAGAATCATGTTCCATATTAATGATGGTGTTGTGAAACACTGGGTTCAATCAGTCTTGGTTGACTCACCTGACACACATGACACAGAGTCTTTGTCAACCTCAACTTCTACTTCAACAAAACCTGGCAACTACAAAAGCTGTACGTGAAGCTTGGTACTAACCGGAAAACAAAGACAATTGTACCAGTCCACCTGTTGGTTGATCAACTGGACACCGGTTTGGTGTCGTGTCTCCCAGCCATTCATGCTCTCAGCGGTTGCGACAGTACCAGCAAGGTGGGTCCAAAGCTGTCTGGCCTGAAAGCATCCATGGATATCTCCCTACTGGAAGGGTTTGGTGTAGAAGAACTGTCACCACAGATAACGAGCAATGCTGAAAAGTTCCTTGTGTCTGGATTAAAGAAGACCGACTGTTCCACTTTTGATGAATATCGATGGGAGCAGTACCACAACTCCAAGAAAGAACTGGACGTCAACCAGCTTGTGTGCTGTTCATCAACGCTACGAGAACACATACATGTAAAGTGAGCATATCTGCAGTGTAAGATGTGGTTGCAAGCCCCAACTCATGCAGTCACCAAACCAGATCCACTCCAGTATGGGTATGAAGCAACGGATGTTGGCATAACACCAGTGATAATGCCAGTATCATGCAGGCCCGATGACCTGCCCCCTCCATGCAAATGCCCAACATCATGTATGAGTACCAAAACGTGCACTTGCAGAGAAAGGAACATAAAATGTGACGTTTTGTGGCTGTAGTAAAGGCAAAAAGTGTAGAAATCCAAATACTCCAAAATAGGAACAATATGCAAAATAATAATAATAATGGTGGATTCTTATATTGCGGGGTGCTCCTGGCGCTGTTACCAATATTACCGCTGCCATCAGGGAATCACCAGAACCATTTCGCTTCAACTAGGTGGCTGCTGGCCAGGCGCTCAATCCTAACAGCAATTAGATTGTGGCATTCCCCTTAACAGCTTCCCAAATATCGCTTGGGTTGGCGAGGCAACTGGGATTAAGTGCCCAGGGACACAGGCGCGTTGATCATATAGTGGGGCTAGAACCCACCACCTTTGATTGGGAGTCCCGCTTCATACCCACTAGACCACACGCGCTCCCACAAAAGGTACAAAGGTAATATGATAAAGTGTCATATATATGTTGTGGCCTTGGTGGTACATGTATTATACAATTGTAGTGCGTAACATGCTGAAATTGGCAATTATCTTACAAACCATTTACTTTTGGATATGAAAATGTATTACTGACCCCCTCCCCCCCCCCCCCCCCCCCATAATGTGGCAATTGCGCACATTTTGAGTGGTCGGGCAACCTCCTAGGATGGGTAGTACTTTGCTCAAAAAGGGCGTGGCCCAAAAAAAGGGGCGTGGCCATTTCAGCTATTTCGCCGTCAGTGGAAAATGTGTTACCAACCAAATATTGTTCCTGGACCTTCAATTACTGGATTCTTGAAGAGTTTAAGGCTGGACATTAAATTGCATACATCACCACCATGAGCTACTCTAGTAATGGGCGTTGTCGGCGCTTCTTCAGGTTCTTCCCAAACATTGATCTTAACCAAACTTGGTGACATCAAAGACATAGTATAAGAGGTGTGCACCCAAGAATGGCTTCATTGTGACGTCATCAGTTACGTCATTATAACACTTTAAAAATGCCTTAAGAGCGGAAAATTTCCGAAATATGCATTTCGTAAAACGCTTTCCTGTATGAACCCACATGACCCAGGGTCTTTATATTTTGCATAATTATATATCAGATCATGGGCTACAATGTTCTTTGTGTACGCATTTTTATCTGACCCTTCCTTCCCGGGTCAATCGAAGGTCAAAGTTCAGCCATTTCAAAATTCACATTTGTTGTGTTTTTGTGTACTTATGAAGCAATTTTAGCTATTAAAGTACGCTTGATTTTCATAAAACTAGGTACAGGCATGGGCCCCATCACAAACTTCCACCACCATGTAGAACATCACAATGACGTCAATGATTACGTAATTATAATTATTTAAAAATGGCAAAAAGTGGGTCAATTGAAGGCCAAAGTTCAGCCAAGTCAACATTTCCGTATATACAGGGTGGATTTTTAAAAACGAAACCGAGATATTATTGCTAATTGTAACTAAAGTAGGGTGCGTATGAATGAACGGGAGATATCATCTGTTAGGGTTGAATCTCCTCTTTAAAATGACACCATGATCATGTCATTATGTTTTCGGTTGACTGAGCAGTGACCAGTGTTGTGCCAGGGGCCTAGTTTTAGATTTGACCTTTCTCAATGCGAGCAAACGTCGTACAAATAAATCTTTACCGAAGATGTCTATTCCGTGTGCCCTGTGTGACACGGCGTCGACCGAGACGGTGACACGGTAACTTTTAACTGTGTCTACCACAGACGTGTAATTCTACAGAAGATGGTTTAACAAAAGGACATGTGAGTAGGATACAATCTTTTATGTTATTTCAGTCTTATTTAAGATAGTCCACTCTCTACAAGAAAGTAATTGTATGTTATTGAGGGAATGTCGTAGTTTTGCCGTGAAGCATTCATTCCAATGTTTGTTTTCTTCCTTTTAGGTTTAGTAAGGTGCAAAGCTTAATATAGGCCTGATATCATTACGTCATTGTCAGGATTTTATTAAACCATCTTAAACAAATTGTTCCTTCTTGGCCAAACTCTTTTCAATCTTAACAAATTATGTGCTTTGATTTATACCTTTGATGACTTATATATGTAGGCCTATATAAGTTTTTTTTAGCAAACATCGGATTTCCACCCCAAATGTGAACAAAACAAACTAAAAACTAGAACTCCGTCTGTTTTATGAACAGAGCGTAGGGCTTTTTCACATTTTTTAAATTCAAAACTTGAAAAACGCCTAACCAGAATACAATGATTAACTAAATTATCTATTTTTGAACAATTTTAAATTATAAGCCAAAAACTGTTTGACTAAAATTCACCCTTTTCATTTGTTTTTAAAGCTTGGCTATACCTAACCATAATGCTATGAGTCCCGTGTTGTTTATTATCACTTTAAAATTATAAGCCAACGAAGATTTGACCACTAGGAAACGAGGTCAAAGGTCAAGCAATGTGCGCGTGTGCATCATCATGACGTCATCAATTAACGACATTTGCTAGTGATCGTATGTGGCGCAGGAATCACGATCATAGGTCAATCGGCTGATTTGTTATGAATGTTTGAATATGGAAAACATTAAGTTGTATGCTCCTTTAATCTGATACCTGATGATGAACAGTTTTTGAGTTGTGTCAGTTTGCCTGGGTGGGGGAGTACTGCTATACAGATCTACCACTTCGAGGTGTTTGATGAACTGTGAGATACAAAGTTATGGTGCAGGTAAAAACCTTTGATTACTTAATTAGCTCCTTGAGGAGTATCATAACATGTAGGTTCAGGATTTATACTAAGAGAGTATTGAGCCAAATTAGTACAGAAGCCTTCATCGATTGAGAACAGATTTTTTTAGATTTGAAAATATGGCAATTTTCAGTTTTTGCACTTTTAAAAACATCAATTAGGTTACTGTAAAATTAGTACTATTTGTCATAATGTCACATGCCGTTATAAATTAAATATTTAAAAAGTTTATCCTGAAAACGTAGTTTAGAGGCAAGTTTTATTTCCCCTTGCGAATTATAAACTGTTCATTTTTACTACATCAATACTCATCTGCTGTCTCACGATGTAGTCAGCGAAAAAGATTGTTAATTTTTAGTTTGTTTTGTTCACATTTGGGGTGGAAATCCGATGTTTGCTCAAAAAAACTTATATAGGCCTACATATATAAGTCATCAAAGGTATAAATCAAAGCACATAATTTGTTAAGATTGAAAAGAGTTTGGCCAAGAAGGAACAATTTCGTAATTAGATTTGTTCAAGATGGTTTAATAAAATCCTGACAATGACGTGATGATATCAGGCCTATATTAACTTTACACCTTACTAAACCTAAAACGAAGAAACCAAACATTGGAATGAATGCTTCACGGCAAAACTACGACATTCCCTCAATAACATACAATTACTTTCTTGTAGAGAGTGGACTCTCTTAAATAAGACTGAAATAACATAAAATATTGTATCCTACTTACACATGTCCTTTTGTTAAACCATCTTCTGTAGAATTACACGTCCGTGGTAGACACAGTTAAAAGTTACCGTGTCACCGTCTCGGTCGACGCCGTGTCACACAGGGCACACGGAATAGACAGCTACGGTAAAGATTTATTTGTACGACGTTTGCTCGCATTGAGAACGGTCAAATCTAAAACTAGGCCCCTGGCATAACACTGGTCACTGCTCAGTCAACCGAAAACATAATGACATGATCATGGTGTCATTTAAAAGAGGAGATTCAACCCTAACAGATGATATCTCCCCTTCATTCATACGCGCCCTACTTTAGTTACAATTAGCAATAATATCTCGGTTTCGTTTTTTCAAATCCACCCTGTATATACGGAAATGTTGACTTGGCTGAACTTTGGCCTTCAATTGACCCATGAAGGAAGGGTCAGATGAAATTGAGTACATAAAGCAAATTGTAGCGCAGGATCTGATATATAATGTCTGCTATTTATGAAGATCCTGGGTCATGTGGTTTTATAGAGGGAAACATTTTACGAAATGCATTTTTTGCTAATTTTCATTGACGTCATGGTGATGTTCTACATGGTGATGGAAGTTTCTCATGGGGCCCATGCTTGTACCTAGTTTTATGAAAATCAAGCATGGTTGAATAGCTAATATCGCTTCATAAGTACAAACAAATACAAAAAATGTGATTTTTGAATTGGCTGAACTTTGACCTTCGATTGACCCAGGAAGGAAGGGTCAGATGAAAATGCCTACACTAAGAACATTGAAGCTCATGATCTGATATAAATGTTTGCCAAATATGAAAACCCTGGGTCATGTGGTTTGGGCAAGGGAACCATTCGGCAATTTTCCGCTTTTTAGGCATATTTAAAGTGTTATAATGACGTAACTGATGACGTTACAATGAAGCCATTCTTGGGTGCACACCTCTTATACTATGTCTTTGATGTCACCAAGTTTGGTTAAGATCAATGTTTGGGAACAACCTGAAAAAGCGCCGACAACTCCCATGCGCTTTGTCTATGGGAAAACAATTAGAAGAAGAAGAAACTAGAGCTACGTCTGTTCTATGAACAGGGCGTAGGGCTTTTTCACATTGTTACATTTCAAAACCTGAATAACGCCCAACCAGAATACAATGATTAACCAAATTTTCTATCTTTGAACAATTTGAAATTATAAGCAAAAAATTGTTTGACCAATGGTTATCGAGGTCAAAGGTCACCCTTTTCATTGTTTTTGTTATCGTATATGGGAAGGAATTAGCGGTGGGAGTTACCGTTTATTTTTCTAAACGTTTAAACGTCAATTTTAACGTTCGTGTAAACGTTTAAACGAATAGTAAACATAACAAAAAGTGAAACTTATTACCGCGCTCGCAATAAAAGGTTGTTTGACCTGGTATCATGTGCGTTCGCGCGGCACCACTGACACTTCATTGAATTGGAGCATACATGATGCAGGCAACGAAAGTTCAGCTAGGCTTTGCTGTAATTTGATACTTTCGAGAAGTCACTCAAACCCAAAGTCAGCAACCAATGAGAGAATGGAATCAATAACAGTTCCAACGCAATTACGATCGTCGGCTCCACAGTGTTTATTGCCTTGCTTTGAATTCAAAAAGATGAAACCGTAAACCAGTAAAATCGCTTCCGCCCGCGAACGCAACTGTACATCTTCGGCTTGAAACTACAAAGGTTACCGACCGTTAGGCTCATCACAGCGGTATGCTGCCTGATTCTTACGAACAAAATTGCCGCTTTAGAAATTTTAGAATTGTTTAGATCTTTGAAATAGGGAGGATCGTTTTTTGACAAGTTGGTTTCGGATATCCGTTTAGCATTTTTGTAAACGGATAGTTAAATTTTGGTCGTTTAAACGTTTACACGTCGAAGCTCTTTTTTTTTAAGGTTGTAGCTCGTATTTTATATTTCATTTATTTTATTTTATTTTATGCACCTTTAATGTGATACGTGATGACGTCATTATGACATCATCAGTTAAATACCTTTGTCAATGACCGTATAAGGCACAGGAATCACGATCATAGGTCAATCGGCTGATTTGTTATGAATGTGTGAATATGGAAAACATTAAATTGTATGCTCCTTTAATCCGATACCTGATGATGAACATTTTTTGAGTTTGCCTGGGTGGTGAAACTACTGCTATACAGATCTACTACTTCCAGGTGTTTGATGAACTGTGAGATACCAAGTCATGGTGCAGGTAAGATTCCTTTAACTTTTGATTACTTAATTAGTTCCGTGAGGAGTAAGACGTAGGTTCAGGATTTATACTAAGAGAGTCTGGAGACAAATTTCATTTATTAATAACATGTACATTATGTAAATAGTAATTGTGAGGTATCGCAAAATCGTGATGTGTAGTCTAAGTCGTAGGACTGTTAGATTTTAAATTTATACTGTTGCATTGTAAGATGTGACCGTTTTCAGTTTGAAAAGTTATCGAATGTTTAAAAATATATTACGCCGACTGTTAACGTCGTAGTGGCATATCTAGCACGATATGTGGCAAAGGGACTCCCCCTAACCCTCAACACATTCTTCCCGTTTGTTAACGCACCTATCCCCCCTAAAAACTGAAAGGAATTTCTTTGAATTTCGTTGGATGTTTGCGACACAATGGGGTAACAATGGTAGGTGGAGTACCCTCTGCAACATATCTTGCTGCATATGAACAGTAAGGCCGTGATAGCCCGAGGTTACAAATTGTACTAGATTTGAAGCTCATCCCTCGTTCCGTTCTCTAATTGGGCGGCATTTTGTTAAAACTGTGAATTTTAAAGGAAGAGAGGGTGACGTGAAATGCCCATACTAAAATAGTAGCCCGTAATCTGATCTGTATTTGTGCGAAATATGAAAACCCTAGCCAAACGTGGTTTTGGCGAGTATAATTTTTGTTAACTGCATATTTTGTGCCATATTATTGGATATTTTGTTCATTTTCGAAGTTACGTAATGAGTGACGTCATGGTGATGTTTTAGCTGCTGGAACGTTGTCATGTGGCCTATGCCTGTGCCTAGTTTGTTGAAGATGAAGCGTACTTTCATGGGCTATCGGTTGGTGCATAAGTGAAAATAAAAAGCAAACATTGATAATATTTTTGTAATTTGCTGAATTGTGACTCTGAATTGTTAGAAAGGATAGAAAGAAAAATATATGCCATGGTGCGATTCATATGTCTGCTAATTTTGAAGAATGTGGGTTGACCGGTTTTAAAAAGGAAACATTTGTTTGAAATGCATATTGTTGTCATTGTTATTAAAATCCACGTTTAGGCCTTGTCAGATTATTAAATTGACGTAATAAATGACGTCATAGCAACCTTTTACATTTTGTTGGAAGTTTGTCATGGGGCATCCCGATTGTAGGTGGGAATTCTCAGAGATGTGAGGTTGTGTTGACTTTGGAATGATTTTGATTAATAGTGACGAGTCCAAATTGTTGTTGACATTCCGCACAGCAGAAGGCTTTTAATACTTTAAAACATACATAACAAACTTTCGAAAAAATATAGTAAAGAGGTTACTTAGGGCCAAAATAAAAAGTATGTTTAGCGTAAGTTTAAGTTGTCCACAAATTGGGAGTGATTTTTTTTTGTTGGGCGAGTGGTTTTCAAGCAAAAAGAGGCATGTTTGTATTTTAAACACTCAACAAAGGGTGTGTGTCTAAGTAAAACATATCTTAGATGCGTAGGGTTAAAAGTGTTGCGCGTGGTAATGAACGTTGTTTCGTGCTGGTTAAAAAAAAAAGCTTTGACGCGCAGGGTTTTAAGTGACGTGTGTGCTACTGCTAAACATGTTTATTTTGGCCTTATAGAGTAGAGGTTATAGTTAAAAAATACAGTATAGAGGTTTCATATTGTTAGTAAACTTTTGTTACGGGTGTGTGCAGGATAACCTTTTTTTTTGGCAAACCAATTGGTGGTTATTTTGATTTGTATGAGGAAAAGGGAAGATCAGTGATGCAAACTTTGCAATTAAACAAAGTCTAGTTTGCCACGAATTACTGACATTGGACAATAAATTTTCAAACTTAAGATTCAACTGCTTTTAAAAAATGAAATTTGAAGCTACAACCTTGTTCAAGCTAATTGGATAAAGCAGGGAACATAAGGAAAAGAATATGCCAAAAACGATTTTAGGCTTTCTGTTACTTTATTAGGACAACAATTAAAATGTTAGTGTGTAATATGTCCGCCATGGTTGTTCTAAGTTGTTTAAACTGTTTTTTCTTGATTTCCCATAACCGTGGACCTGCATCAATAATAAGTTTGGGGTTTGTGTTCAATATTCAGTTGACGCGTAAATAGTGGGTCTGGGAATACAAGCACTGGACCAGTGTTGATTGATGGAAAGTTATATTTTCAGATGATAGTGATTTTCCGGTGGAGGGCCATCGAAGTTAACATGTTTGTATTTCAAGGCAATCACAGAGCATATCACCGGTGAAATACAAACATGTTAACTTCGATGGCCCTCCACCAGAAAATAACTTGTTGGGTCTCTACACCAAGTTGAAGGAATGATAAATTTTGTCAAATATATTGATATAATTTTAGAAATTGTGGTTCCAGATGTGGTAGAGGCATTTCGAGAGGGTTGTGTGTTTCTGGCATTTTGCGTAAAGATCTGGCTCCATGTCACATTTTGAAGGCAGTGACAAATATTGTGAAATTTAATATCGCAGATGTGTTTCACTGGCCTGGATATCGTATTGAGAATGTGTGGTCGATCATATAAAGTTATGGGTGCAAGTAAAGGAGTGGATAACAGTGACGAAATGTATTGATGCAGCTGTACGGTATGGAGTAACCCTGATGAAATGAAGTAATGGTGTAAAAGAATTGTTTGACCCCAAGCCAAAATCCTGAGGGTTTAAAGTATGTCCTAATAAAGTAACAGAAAGTCTGAAATACCGTGTACATCTTGTACATTATTGTAATGCAAAGAACAAGAAATATTACCTACTGAAAAGCAGACACGAACTTCACAAAGAATCAAAATTTTAGTGACGCGTCGCAGTATGGGCGACGCCATTTTGTCCCAATATTGGGCAAAGAATGACGTTTTTGCGTACAAGACCTTCATGCATTTGTATGGCAATACACGAAAACGTTGTCCGCAAAAACGTCATCCGTTGACCAGTATTAGGAAAAAATGGCGGCACCCAGTGCGACGCATCGCTAAAATGTTGATTCTTTGTGAAGTTCGTGTCCGCTTTTGAGTAGGTAATATTTCTTGTTCTTTGCATTACAATAATGTACGCGATGTACTTGTTGAGCACAAGGTCTTTTGTTTCTTGGGTAGCCTTCTCCTTCTACATGATCCTGACTTTATTGGCGTCGTGATCAAGGAGGTCGTATTCGATTTCTGGTTCGATGTCACTGTGGAAAAGAAAAGAATATGTATTACAATATTCGTGTTTGTGAATCTTTATCCTCATTGGCTGAAATGCAGTCACCTGGGGTTCACTAATATAAGGTAGTGCCTAAAATTTGTGAATGCGTGAACTACACACATCAAAATATCCTGTGCGTGTGTGAATAATTAATGTGTGCATGTTTCCTTGACTAGTGTTCCTGACCGGGCACTATTAGTCTCAAAAAGTACTGACAATTGTTTATGTGGTCTGGAGGTTCCAAGCTAATAGTCAGGTAATGGCAATGAGATATTCAAACTAGTGTGCCGAAATGAACTGCTTTTGTTGATCTGCATATTGTTGAAGTGCTTAAAAGTTGAAAATGATGTTGTTGAAAATGTTACATGTACTATTCAAATGGGTCTGGTTGGATTGTACCTTATTAAATTTAATTGTATTTACATTTTGGCAAGGGGTGTTATAAAACATATATATATTGACATATTTTGGTTACCAGTGGATGTCTGTGTCCCTTGGGCCCGTAAGCAGCAAGAGTGTCTTTGGGAAATAGGACCCTCTTGTGGTCACGCATATTTTTGGGGGGCATATGGATGTGTACTAGTGACCTCTTTGTCAGTCCATATACATGTATAATAATAATAATATGGAAGAGAATAAATAAATGTAGTTTTTTTAGTGGGTAATTGTCTGATGAATTATGAAGTAAATAGTGTAGTGTAAGAGCCCCGCCATTAAATTCAAACTGGCCATCAATTTATGAAGTGACATAGGTTGTTAAAATTGCACATGTTGGTAGATGTTTGTTTGCAGCAAGGTACTATAAACATAGTCTGTCTTGTAAGGAATGCATTTGTAGTTTGTGTGGTGAATGGTGGAGTACTGATCAGTCAATTTTGTTTATTGTGGGGTTTGTTTCAAAGATGTGTGTGTTTAATTTGTGCATTGTCATGGTGAATGGGAATAATTTCCAGTGTAGTTTTCGTAATGGCTTATTATATGTAAGCTTCTAGAGTGTGTCAATGTAAATGTCGCTGTTTGTAGTAGTGCTATGTTTCTGGAAATCAGGGAGAGTGACATTGTTGTCATTTAAAAAGAAAATAGTTAGTATGATTTTGTAATGTGGTTGTTGTGATTTATAAGTTGCTCTCAGTAGAGCCCTAGTTATTGCAATAGAAGTAAATAATTATGTGCATAGAGTGTAATTAAAAACATTTACTTTGGATGGATTTGTGTGATTGTCTTTGTGGCTTCCTTGTAGGTTGCTGTGATTATTAATGGCAGCATTTGTTGTATTTCTTGTACATTAGTTACTTCTAGTGATGTCAGGAGCATCTGTGTAGACACTTTGTAGTCTTGTTGGTCCCCTTTGCGGAGGAGAATAATTTTCTCTCTGTGGAAAGAAATTATGTACAGATGTTAACCATAGTTGATGCAAAAATCATCGTGTAAATTACAGGGGTTATAGTCATGTTGGAGTTGCTGGTTCATTCGGTATGGAATGACTGGTGGGTCATTCCGTGTGAAATCACCTAAAATTTCAGAAAATTGGTCGGGGTCCGACTCAGATTTGGACGAAACTTTTTCTAAAAATACCTCAACCTATGTCATGAACATGTACAAAATTGTAGAGGCCAACTCCACCTCGTTGCTGAGATATGACCTCCAGAAAATACCTACCCTACCCACTTTTTCCCAATTGTAGCCATGCCATTGAAGTTTTTTACATTTTTGGAGGCATGTAGCTCAAAAATGCTTGAGAATTTTTACCTGAAAATTGATATACACATAGATTGGCACCCAATCTGCATGATTCTGCTATCAAAAGTACGGTACCACGTTTCCTTTTTGAGATGTCGCTCCCCGAAAACTCTAATTTTTGATTATCGTGGTAACTTTGTTTCATATTTGGCTCCCCATGGTGCCCACATGGATAGTCGGATTGACTTCATATTTTATATGCACACACACTAGGCACATGGGTTTGCTTCATATCAAGGACAAAGCAATTCCACCCTTTTTGGGGGTGTGGTCAAGGTTTAAAAGTGGGTCCGCAAAGAAAAATGGCAAAATGAGCCTCCTCTCCTGAGGGGTGGTTCCCCCGAAAGGTCACTACCCAAGCGATTGAAACTTACATATCTTAAAATACTGTATCCAATCTACCTTTGGTATAAAATTTGGTTTGGTATCTTTTTTCATTCAAGGTTTTTTGAATTTTTGTAAAAGGTCAATATTTTGCTCAATAACGATAGTTTTAATTGGATTATGCATAGTATACAACCTGTTACTATTAAAAGGAGAGCAATCTAATATGTCATATTTAATACCTGTTCAATTCTACAGGTTGTCGGTTCGAATCCAGGTGGTGGCAATGTGAGTGTGCCCTTAGGCAAGACACTTTGCTATGGACTATCTGGTTTCACCGGGAGCAAATGGATACCTACATGTACATGTATGAGAGTGAAAGTGTTCTGTGTTTGATTGTTCGGCTCTCATCATGAGAGCCCAACAGGCAACCAGGGCTGTATGCTCTCCAGTGAGCCCAGTGACCAGGGGTAATCATGTTGGCACCTTGCTTTTTTAGTAGATTTGTGTGGATACTATAATATGTTATTGGGACACGACAACTGAGTGGTGGGGTGCACTCTGTATGCGGGATGAACTCTGTATGCCTTCAAAAGTGGGCACGTGCACCCACAATAGACCGTGTAAGTTGACCTCGAGAACGAGTGGGACTCTGTGAGACTCGTTGACTTCCGGAGACCTTAGATAGAAATTATATCACGCGTGGGGACAGTTTCGTTACCATTTTGACACCGCCTCAAAATTACCGATTCTGGGTCCACTATAAAAATCCTTAAAATCTCATTTATCACCTGTACGAAATGTTGATTGAGCAAAAAGTTAATAAAATTTTAAATATTTCTGTGTCTGACAAACTGGTAACCCTACACGTAATGGAAAAACCATACCGCCATGACACCGCGTCGCTGGTAGTCTGCAACTGGTGCAAAAATTTTGCCGCAGTGTAGTTGCCGCGAATTCAGTGCATTATGGCCGTTTCCAAAAGTACTCGATTCGGATTTATACGGTCTTTGCGATTTCCGGTGAAAAATCAAAGGAGATGAAAAATCACAGGATATCGTCACAAAGTTAAAACCCCATAATGCCATTCCCGACAGGTCTCCGGAAGTATGACCTGAAACGAGACTAACAGTCTATAGGGGGTGGGGATATTTTATGTGTCGGCACCAGAGGGCCTTATCTTTGGTCGTCTTTTAAAAAAAATTGTCTTTGTGTTTTTTTGTTAGAATGCACATGGCATACAGAGAGACCACCCTCCCCCCTGTGACCAGTCTGATGAACAATATGCACACAAAGCTCATGACATAATCAAAGCATAATCAAAAACTCTCTCCTAGGATCTTGATGATCCTTATGAAAAATGCATCTTTCCAAGGTAAAACTTAAGGTAATGAAACATCACTTTTTACTACATGTACCCTTCCAGGTACATGTACCACTGAGACCGGGATTCTAGCCACCAACCTGTGGATTTCACCAAAATCTTGGATTCATCAGTCTGTTACAGTACACCACTCAGTTGTCGTGCCCCAATAACATATTATAGTTCGCACACAAATCTACTACATGTATAAGCAAGGTGCCCACATGATTACCCCTGGTCACTGGGCTCACTGGAGAGCATACATGTATAGCACTGGTTGCCTGTTAGACTCTCATGATGAGAGCCCAACAATTAAACACAGAACACTTTCACTCTCATACATGTACATGTAGGTACATGTATCCATTTGCTCCCGGTGAAGCCAGGTAGTCCACAGCAAAGCATCTTGCCCAAGGGCACACTCACATTGCCATCACCTGGATTTGAACTGACAACCTGTAGAATTGAACAGGTATTAAATATGACATATTAGACTGCTCTCATAGTAACATGTTGAACACTGTATACATGTATAATGCAATTAAAACTAGCGTTTTTGAGCAATATATTGACCTTTTACAAATATTCAAAAAACCATGAAGGAAAAAGATACCAAACCAAATTTTATACCAAAGGTAGATTGGATACAGTATTTTAAGATATGTAAGTTTCAATCGCTTGGGTAGTGACCTATCGGGGGAACCACCCCTCAGAAGAAGAGGCTCATTTTGCCATTTTTCTTTGCGGACCCACTTTTAAACCTTGACCACACCCCCAAAAAGGGTGGAATTGCTTTGTCCTTGATGCGAAGCAAACCCATGTGCCTAATGTGTGTGCATATAAAATATGAAGTCAATCCGACCATCCATGTGGGCACCATGGGGAGCCAAAAATGAAATAAAGTTACCACGATAATCAAAAATTTGAGTTTTCGGGGAGCGACATTTCTAAAAGGAAACGTGGTACCGTACTTTTGATAACAGAATCATGCGGATTGGATGCCAATCTATGTGTATATCAATTTTCAGGTAAAAATTCCCAAGCATTTTTGAGCTACAGGCCTCCAAAAATGTAAAAAACTTCAATGGCATGGCTACGATTGGGAAAAAGTGGGTAGGGTAGGCATTTTCTGGAGGTCATATCTCAGTAATGAGTTGGAGTTGGCCCCTAACATTTTGTACATGTTCATGACATAGGTTGAGGTATTTTTAGAAAAAGTTTTGTCCAAATCCGAGTCGGACCCCTGACAACCTCTAGGTGATTTCACACGGAATGACCCTGGTTTCAGTTAACAACAGAGGAGTATTTTAATAGTGAAGGGGGATTTTGACAACACAGACCATTTTTGTAGGAAATATCCTTGTCCGGTTTCTAAATGAAATAAATAAGTTTTTGTTAAGCTAAAAAGATTGAAAAAAATAGTTGAAAACCCTATGTACAAATGTACAGTATACACTTGTAACTGGGATGGACATTCGTGTTACATTTTAGGCTGTCCTGTTATGAATGTACATATTGGAAATTTGTACACAGGGTTCTGAGAAAGGCATGTTGTCACACTATTTGTAACTGTTTTGGGATCAATATATCTCTTCAGAATAACTAAAACGTTTTGTTATATTTTGATATTAGGCAAAGGTATTTTGTCGGACATATGGTCTGTGTTCCCAAAATGCCACCTTTACTGCATTGTTTTAAAACAGTGTCCCTTTAATGCGTTCTCCAACTCGTGTGTACCAAGGCCCTGTTAAAACCGGTCCCATTTTACTGTGGAAAAAGCGACAGAAATCTTGTTGCCTCGTCTTTGCAGGCATTCCAATGTAATGTGCACACATTGCGAACACCATACATGTATATACAGTGTGATACATAAGTTTGGTAATGCTGACCGTGTCCGCGTTGGCGTTTGGCTCTTATTAAAAGCATACAGGGGAATCTGCTCAATTCATGTTTGTCAGCATGCATCCCTGTTATTATTTTGTAAAACTGTGGAGTAAATAAGATCGTTGGTGGGAAATTTAGTAGGAATGGGACAGTCACAATGAACAGAATCCAATACAATTTTGGGAAAGTATAGAAATTAATTTGTTTTGCATAACATGACCAAATTAATTAAATAGCATCAAAATGATGTTGGTGTTTGTTTGCTAGGCGGAATGGTTGCGTCACTTTGGAGATTTGCGTGGATTTCCTCAGGGAATTGTAACTTTGCTTGGCAGAGTGGAAAATCCGTGGGATTGTATACTGTGTTTCTTCGTTGAATGCTTCAATCATGAGGTCTTCAGTTTTTTCAGTAGTCTTTGTGAAAGACGGTCTAACGTTGCTTGGTTCGTGTGGACAGGGAACTAATTTATGCGCCGTACGTGCGGTCGATATTGCACTGTGTGGACAGGGAACTAGTTTATGGGTAGTGTTTGTAAGACCGTCTTTGGAATCGTTTCACGTGTCACGTGGTTTGCTCGCGAAATGGCGAGCACATTCCTACGTGACGTAATGATTAGCATAACCTGTTTCCGAATGTACGGCGTGTGAAGGTCGTGTACCTGTACCTCGAAGTAGTTGTACCATGGAGCTTTGTACTATATGCAAGACTTTCCACACGACGTAACGATAAACAAAAATGTGCGTGGTGATTTTGAGGATTTTTGATGGCGGATTGTCACCGTGTTATAAAAGCGACGAGGATTATATCAAAAGACAGACAGTTTAGCAAAGGATGCAGGTACTTCTCAGCGGCGTAGGTGCAAGATTTGAAGAAAGGTAGGAATGCTGTAAAATGATGGTGTTTACAAAATATCCGCATATGCTGAAAGAGAATTGTAACGAACGACATGCATGACATGTTTGCATAGGCCTACACACATGACACACTACACATGCTACATGATGCAGATTCACTCGCATCGTGGTAACATTTTACTGAAATGCCTGCACTACATTTGTCTTAAGTTATTACGGCATAATATCACCAAAACGTGAAATTCCGTTAAGAAAGCGTAATTTTATTGTGGAAATGTTAATGATTTCGGAAAGAATCGGGAAGTTGATCACAGATTCAGACCTTGCGTGCATACTGCTTGAAAAACATATGAGACAGGTTTGTAAATTTCTAAGTGATTCCTCGCAAAATCTTAAACTTTGCCACTTGTTAATTTCCCATTAAATATGCACATTCCAATGCTAGATGATTCATTTTAAAGAAAACAATTATGATCAACTTCCCAAATATAATCTTGTCACGGTGACGACCCTCCTGAGTTTGTCCTCCACTGGATGGGGGCTGGGTGAGGGGGCGGGGTGGGGGGACAAGGTGGGGGCGGGGGGACAATATAGCCATGTGGGGAAACGCATATAGCTGCTAGCAGGAAAGCATCATAGCATGGGCTCTATTTGTTCACACTTCCAATCTGGAGGACAAACCGGGTAAATTTGGTCTGCAGGAAACACGTTTTAGCAATGAAAACATTTCAAGTGTTTGCTTGAAAACACTTTAATTATGTCATGCTCCATTGCATTCTAACCATTTCTTTCACTTTCGTTTCTCTTTTTTCTCCTCAGACCCACAAATTAGCAGAGTTTCAATAAAGTACGGTACATACGATGGAATCTCTGTCGGCAAAGTATTTCTGCGAGGTAAAATTTGTTGTAATTTATAATCTTTTCTTTAACAAAAATTCCAATGCCACAAGATAGCAGTCAATCCACCCATGATGGCACACACAAACCCCGGGCACAAACCCATGTTGAGCATTTACTGGTATTTCCTTTTGCAGTCTCTGTACAGGGGAACAGTGACAATAATCACATAATTATTAATACAAGATCCACCTTATAACAAGCTTTTCATGCTGATATTACAAAAATCATGTTAAAACAGGGCACTTTTGCCTACAAGTGTTCAGTTCAGCTTTATGCATGAACAACTCGTACCTGCTTGAAACAGTGTAGTAGAGACCAGACCTGTGGAAAATGCTGTGTCCTTGATGTGCATTTGGATGAGCCACGGGGGAAAATGAAATTAGTAATTACAATTAAACGCTGTTTTAGACAGATTCTTACCAAATTCTCACGATTTACTATCGTATGCGATTCTTTTGCTTTTTTCTTCAGAAAATGAGGAATAAGATTGACCTCCATCTACACGGGATTCTCATCAGTCCGTATACTTCCTGACTACTTGTGGCTTCTCCCAACAGAAGAGTGTGCAATCCTTTGTCTCCACGCTTTGGACTTCTTTTAATGTAAAATGTCCTGTTGCTGCTTCGTGTCTGGGGTTTTCATATTTGATGAATGATGGAAAATTAAAACTACACAAGACTTTTTATTTCAAATGTCCTGCAGCTAGCTGCACGACTTTGTGACTTATGTCAATTGCAACGGACAGCCACACACAAAACAGTAGTCTTTAATCAAAATGAATTATACTGTATTGAAGCCTTGCTTGACAAATTCTTGTTTGAGCATGTAATCAGCTACATGTAAGTACATGTACACTCCATGGTGTATTCACATAACATGGAGGCCTAATTGAAAGGTACAACTTCCATGCAGATGTACGTGTAACTAGGACAGTTCTTTAATAATCATGAATGAACCTACATGTTGAAATTTTGAGCAAACTGTCCAAGGAGGGAATTTCGTGGTGATGCTTGGCTTACTGATGTCAGGAGATTAGCTAGTGGATTTTGAAAGTTCATTTTTCTGAGCTATAAAGGTACATGTACATGTATATTCCTGCTTAAACTTAAAGAGCAGAATGAATTTGGGCCATGACGTGTCACAAGTATACCAAATCCATCACATATCGCAACGGGTTCAGCGAGTTCCGATGGATTTGGCTACTTTTGCGACACGTCACAATTCTTTGTGATATCAACCCCTGCTCCTGTATAGAAAAGCGTACATGTGAACAAAATTTGACAGTTTGAGTCCACTGGGAAGCATGCCTCCAACTACAGGAAATAAATGCTACATAACAATTGAACTCTGACCTCCAAGTTTTTGTTTATTCTTTACATGTACATGTATAGTCATCAGTGCTTGGGACAATTATTTTTTTGGAAAGACAAGTAAATTCATAAACGTGCCTGCGTTGATATAGCAACACAGCAAGCTGTATTAATAACGTCACTTCAGATTTGTACCAATTATTAGTACTATAGTAAAACAATCTGCTTATCACAAGAAAATGTTTATGCCCTATCTTTCAATCATTGCTTTCATTCCTTGGGTTTAAATACATGATTGGTAAACTTTCAAAAATGGTACCAAACGCATTACAGAACTAAAGTATGCCTTTTAAAATTTCACTCGGCCATAATTCAAAACCCTTTCATTAAATACATGCATGGTTTTTGTGTTGAATAAATGGTAAATAATTCATTTGCAAATTGTCAACAAAACAAAAAACTATCTGGCAATTTCTCGCACGAAGGTACCGGATCATAGCTTCAGACGTTGTGTGCAAAACATGCGAGACAGGCTGAACAAATGCATGGTTTTTGTGTTGAATAAATGGTAAATGATTTATTTGCAAATTGTCAACAACAAAATAGTTGGCAATTTCTCATAATAAGGGACCAGTACCCGAAAGAATTGAGAAGGTGATCATGGCTTCAGACCTTGTGTGCAAAACATATGAGACAGGCTGAACAAATGTGTTTTTTCCCAAAATCTTAAATTTTTGCCACTTGATATAGACCCCTTGCAAGGCGGCCATGACAGAGGGCAGGTTTTTATATTTAAATGTGTGACAATAGATCCATCAAGTGCATACTACTCGTGCATGATGCAATGTGACCAGGTGACTGCCTTCTGTCATGGCCGCTGTGCAAGGGGTCTATTTTTTTCCCATCAAATCTGCACATTACAATGCTAGCCGAGTCATTTTGTTTTTAAAGAAACAATTATGATCAACTTCTCAACCCTTTACCAATGGTATTATTTTATATGAAAAAGGAAAGAATTTACAAGTCAACTTCATCTATACTAAGTTTTGTCCAAATTAAAATTTAATCGTCATTTCTTCCTGCCAAATTTGTTTTTTTCTATCAGATCTGCACCTAATGACGGCTAACATTGGTTATTCAGTCATTTTGTCAAGGAATAGTGATCGATGTCTGACTTGTAAATTCTTACTCGTTAAATCATGGAGCTATCAACAGAGGAAGGAAAACATTTATCGTTGCTGCATGGCCCAGTTTCCGGACACGGATCTACATTTTGGTTACCCAAGTCCTCAATCTCGTGTGCACAGAGTTATGGCAAATGCAGCACGAGTGCTGCAAAAACACCATAAACATTATTTGTATAAATGGAATGTTTTAAGACTATCCTAACCTACTTTTATTCCCTTCATTAATGTATTTTTGTGTAAACAGGAAAATCCCACCAAAATTAGCTTGTCGTTTTGCTATGTTATGCATTTACTGCATTATAGATGGGTGTCGAGATATTTTTGTTCGATCGGCCGGGTGCGTTACGCGTATTGCAGGCATGTTGTACGTGCATGCAAACGACTGGATACTGAAGTGTACATTTTGCTTTCGAGCATGCAGTTTCTGTGGGGTTGTGCGTGTTTCAATGTGCGCTGACAAGGTCGCGTATGCTGACACATGGTACGGCCACGCGACTGTATTAGTCCGGGAGCCCACTGGGATTTGATGTGACTTTTGCGCCCAAAAGGTTTGACTGCTAAAATGAGTTGTATGGACCGTGGTAACTGTGGAAAGGCAATTCTTGCAAAACGGGGGTGGTGCGTTTGGGGAGGGGGACGCTGACAAAACCCCCAAAAATCGGTTTTAATTAGACTTTCGCGCCCAAGCATAACTCCGGTACCAAATGATAGCCAACAATGTGCCAATCACGAAATTACAACGTAAGAACGGAAAATATGGTGCGTAATTAATTTAAGAACGGTCTTAATTAGTCAAAAAATCCGTTTTAATTAGACTTCCGCGCCCAACCACAATTCTGGCACCATATGATAGCCAACAGCGTGCTGGTCACAAAAATATAACGTAAGAACGGAAAATATGGTGCAAATTTGGTTTAAGAACGGTCTTAATTAGTGCTAATTTAGCGTGCGCTGTTAGTGACACTCGAGAAAAGACTAACATGCAGCGAACCACGTGCTCACACACACACATTCGTATGTGGCGCTGGCGCGCGCTAGTCTTCTCGCAGGGCATGTGTAGGTGTATGTGTATGCTGTACAATACAATGTACACATAAAAGCCGTTCGTAAAGCGCGTAGCAAGTATTATGCGACTTCGATATTATAAAGTATGACTTAGATATTAAAAAGCCGTTGTACATAGCTTATTTTCCATGAGAGAAATGATTCTGTGGCATAGGATTATACGGTTAGATAACATTACGGTGTTTATATACCTCCGTTATATAAATCATAAAGCGTGATTCCCATAAATGCGTGTTTGGGGAGCGATGTTCGGTGGGCAGTTGCTTGGTCAGGGATGTGAGCAGTAAACAATACGAGGGAGGCAAATGGGAATCCAGTCACATTAAAGAGAACTTAACGTGGAAACGTTCTATACTTTTGAATACGAAAACAATGAAAAAAGGCCTGGGCAAATTTAAGAGCCAAAAGAGAAGTTAAAAAGATTAAGTTAAAAAGAGTTTCACACATACCTGTTGTCCACAGTTTGCATGCCTGCAGACGTTTTATTGCGGAAGAACCATGGAATGAAATTCAAGTAACGTTACTAAATAATTGTATAGTGTTTGAATGAAACAACACCTGCTAAAATACAGAAATACAAACTTAAGGAATACGCCGGGTTTTCCATTGTCCTGTAAGCCCAATACAACATTTTTTGCAGTTACCTAAACTTCACGAGTTGACAAGAACAATCCGACTCCATTCCAGATTCTGGGCGATATTCTTTCGCTTTTCTAGTGTTGACAGCAATGGTAACAAACATGGTAACAAACACAACATGATATTCCCAGTGTGAAATGGTACCCTTTTGGAAGAAATTGCCAACTGAAGGTGCTTTTTTAACCATTCATTCAGCATTAATTTATGCACACACAAAAAATATTATGTAACACTGTTATATTTGTTTTTAAAAGTTTTCCAATCGTTATATCTAGATGAGCCTGGATCCGCCACTGGTGAACGGAAACTGAGGCCCTTCCGGGAAATAAGGGATAATTAAAAAAAAAAAGGTGGTCCGTGAAATTATTCTTAATCGATATTCGACTGGAATAAAAATCATGCACCAGTTTACCACATCTTCAAATTTGGAGTGTTAGATTATAAAAATAAATGGGCATGTTGGGCATGTGCACACGTCCAAAGCAGTCCGTGACGTAGGGCTATATGCCCCGGAGAAACTCACTTTAGGCATGTTTACACGGAGGTTGTTCCCCGGAGGGAACAAATCAAATGCATTTGTTGATACGAACGTGCCTGAAAACTTTTTGGGGGCGTACTATCGGGTTGGCGTAGTGATTAACCAGCACGATATATATGACAAAGGGACTCCTAACGCCCCTCTCTTCCCACTCTCAACCCAGGTACTCTTCCCTTCAACGCACCCGCCCCACAACAAAAATAAAAGGAATTCCTTTGGAATCCCTTGGATGTTTGATACACAATGGGGGAACAATGAAAGGGGCATACCCTCTGCCACATATCGTGCTGCATAATGTGAATAAAATCGGTACACGACCTATTTAGTTCCAAAACCCAGGCTACAGCGGGACGTGTTGAAATATTTCAAATATTTAACAAAATGGACATCTTTCCTGCCTTTATTTTGCAACATTATTATTAAATTATGATGGGGAAATTACGATGGCAACAAATCCCTGCAATGAAACGTCTTCAAACATGCAATCTGCATGTGAAACTCAACTTTTCAGTTGATTTCCTCATTGCTCTTGAAATTTCTCCCCACCCCCACTTTTTTCTCTTTATGTGTCTCAATTCCCATTTGCCTTCTCGTATTTGTTTACAGCTCACATCTGTAAAGAAGAAGAAAGAAAGAAGCGGCCTATACCGAACACGGCCCCAAAACATACATATAGGCTTATATATAGGGAATCACGCTTACGGAGGTACACTGTAATGTTATCGTATGACTGTATAATCCCATGCCGAAGTCATTTCTCTGGAAAAGAAGCAAAAAATAAGCTATAAAACAACGGCTTTTTAATATCGAAGTCCTGGTCAGTACTTGCTATACGCGCTTTGAACGCAACGGCCTGTACAACAATACAGTACAGTATAGCCTACAATACATTGTATTGTACAGCGCACACTAGCTACACATGCCCTGTAAAAAGGCTAGCGCGCGCCAGCGCCACTTACGAATCTGTGTGTACTGTGTGTGTGTAAGCGCGTGGTTCGCCGCATGTTAGTCTTTTCTCGAGTGTTACTAACGGCGCGCGCTAAATTAGCACTAATTAAGACCGTTCTTAAACCAAATTTGCACCATATTTTGCGTTCTTACGTTATATTTGTGTAATCAGCACGCTGTTGGCCGTCATATGGTGCCAGAATTATGCTTGGGCGCGGAAGTCTAATTAAAACGTATTTTTTGACCAATTAAGACCGTTCTTAAATTAATTACGCACCATATTTTCCGTTCTTACGTTGTAATTTCGTGATTGGCACATTGTTGGCTATCATTTGGTGCCGGAATTATGCTTGGGCGCGAAAGTCTAATTAAAACCGATTTTTGGGGGTTTTGTCAGCGTCCCCCTCCCCAAACGCACCACCCCCGTTTTGCAAGAATTGCCTTTCCACAGTTACCACGGTCCATACAACTCATTTTAGCAGTCAAACCTTTTGGGCGCAAAAGTCACATCAAATCCCAGTGGGCTCCCGGACTATATGTACTTCACACGCGGCTTACATGTGTTTCATGTTGCTTGGCAATTTATAAATGGGTGGAGCTTACTGGATCGGTCTATTTTATTGATTTAAACTGGGTATCTTGTGTTTGAAGGAATAAGTTGAGATGACAAAATAATGGGAAATGAGAAAGGAGATGTCTGGTTATAAAACACCAATATTTTTGAATATTATAAACACAAAAGCTGCAAAACACGAATCGTGACTGAACAACTGAAATGGAATTGTTTTATTTGGGAGTAGTTTGCATCTGATTTTTTTGCTTTTTTTGCACATCAATCGCGTACGTCACTCACCACTGTGTATTTATGGCTGTTAATATGTACGCACTATATTATTATTATTATTATTATTTATTTCTGGTATTCATACCAAGGATTCCTCAATAGTGCTCATTGCACTGTCACTCGCAAGCGTGAGGAAACCGATGAAGAATTAGAATTAGAAATGGCCAGAGACACCGGGGATGATCCCCCTTGCTCTTCACGAAAGAATGCTCTTGAATCTTTAGAGTGCGTTTCCATTACCTAACACACTGGACCAACGGCTTTACATCCCTTCCGAAGGATGGAGCAAGTGTGGTTGAGTGCCTTGCCCAAGGGCACAGGTACCGTGGGGAGGTTCGAACCTGCAACCCCAAGTTTTCACCTATGATTGCGAGTCAATGACCTAAACCGCTCGGCCACGGTACCCCACAAACGGGGCACTCAATGCAGTGTGTCGCTATTCGGACGACTTTCACCGGTTTAAAGACGATTGTATGAGCAGTGTTCATGTCACATTTCCTCCATGATGTCACTATCAATTTCCATTTTTTGTTGAAAAAAAAGCAAAATGTCTTACCCCCACCCCTAGTCACTTCATTAAAACTTTGCGAAAACAAGTTTGAATGACACATGCAGTGTTTGAATTTGTAAAAACACAAATTAGGCTAAAAATTAGTCTTCCAAAATGATGCGTTTTTGTTTTATTATTATTTTTTCTTTGGTAAGGGGATTCCAAGCAATAAAGTCAAGTTGACATGAAGCCAACAGGCATGTTTATAATCGAAACACTCAACAACAACAAACCTTTGACGCAGAGGGTTGAAAGTGATGCGTGCGTCCACGATAGTTTTTTGTTTGTGTTTTTGACTTACATGTGTAACGTGATATCAATTTTCACCAGAGAGGCATGGTTAAGTACCACCCCCACCCCCAGGTCACTTTTTGAGTGACAAAATCGCAACCCCTGGGCCAACATTTGTGACAATCTCTACCTTGGAACATCTGGTCAATGCCGAGGCATGTTACCAAGTCCCCACCCCACCCTTCGGACAATGCCTGCAAGGAAGGGGTAGAATGTTGCTAAAACATTTGCATACATGTAAGAATGAAAGAAACAAAATTCTTCTTGCTTGCTATTTTGTAAATGGTTTAGAAAACTATAAATATAAGTGTACATGTACATGATAAATCTGCATAGAATATACCAAATAATTTTCAACATAATTGCAGAATACCCTGCAATTCTTAGTCCGTGTAGCATTAGGTAGACGTGGCTTCGGAGGATTGTATTACGAAGGAAAGTTTGGTCCGAGAACGAGTCGATAAAAGCACGTGCAACATCAGTTTTGAGTTGCAGGGTATTCCGCAATTGCTTTCAAATTTTCTACATGTAGTTTTCAAATTACCACCTGCTGACAGGGCCGTGTACGGAATTGAGCAGTTGGCCATTACACAGTATGAGACTGGCTGAAAAAGAAATTCCAAGAGTTACATAAAAGACACCCGTCAATTTGCCACTTCTAATTTTGAGTTTTCTATCAAATCAGCATGTTCTGATGCCTGTTAAATCATTTTGAGGAATACAAGTAATGGTCAACTTATCAATTATGGGGCTAAAAGAAACATGACAATTGTTAACTTGAGACTATCGGCAAGTTTAAGCTGACATAACATTAATAAGTTCTTGACTAAGAAATAAAAAAAAAAAAAAAAAAAAAAAAAAAGCTAGCAGTCTTGACATGTTTATATGTACTGGTAAATCCATGCAATGTACATTTACAGTCCTCAATGTTCCTGCCAGTTGCTTGGTTTTAAAAGCTTTTTAAAATGTGTAAACACAGGAAATTAATAAGTATTTTAGCTCAATAAAATAATTAAATGGCAACAAAATGTTGATTTATTTAGAATTTTTTTTTGACCATTGATAATTTGAGCATACAATTTTTTTCCATCACATGATTGAGCTGCATAAATCATTGTTACAATACATGTACACAAATTCACAAAATTAAAATTAATTCAGTCATTTCACAAATGTCGACTCTGCTGCCATGAAGGCATAACCATCCTGACTGCCCATGGAAGAACGCCTGAATCATTTGGATTTCCTGGAAAGCCTTGGCTGCTTCATTTCACATGTCGGGAATCTGTCGGAGAAACAAGTCATAAATAAAACAAGAGGTTACTTCACTCCTATTAATTTGAAACATTAAAGATACTTTTTTACGGTTTGAATTCCCTTTACTGGTTGCCAGGAAATTGTTGAATGTTTTTCACTTCCCTTTATAATATTTGCACGTTTTGGTGGTTTTTAAGTTTTTATGAGAAGAATAAGTGGCGACCAGTAAACGGAATTATTTCCGTTTTTATAAAATCAGTCTGCCTGCTGTATAATAGGCTCAACTTCACATCAAAACAAAAGCAAATGTCTACAGGTATGTTTACCAAAAAAAAGATGTGAATATTGCTTTGTGACGTTCAAGTTGAGATTCGCACTGAAGTGAAGACTGAAGCAAGACCTAATTTGTGAGATCTAGCTTTTACCTGCTTGTTGTCCTTGTGGTGCCTTTAAAAGCCATAATGTGTGTGGAGTTGACATCACGTTTGTTGATTGTTCCTCACACTGTTGTAGACCCCATTTCTGGCAAAACAAAAATAAATAAATAAAATGTTAGAACAAATGTCTAAGCATTAGGCCTACACTGGGAAAATGTGTATTTGGTTTTACCACTATAACCTTCATTTGTGATGAGTAAAAAATAAATAAACATATTATTATACTCGGACTCCGAAAAAGACCTTAAACAACAAACATTGCATTTGGATTAGGCCACAGCCAAAAAGATGTTTTATTTAAAAAATGTCCTTATCTGCCGAATACCAAAAATGCAACGGGCAAACGGCCAAGAAAAAGCATACAATAAAAATGGGCACACCAGACCCAACCGGGGCATACCAAGCCCTTTATCATGGGCATACCGAGCCCGACCCGGGGCATACCAAGCCCTTTGTCATGGGCACTAGGCCCGAACCAGATTTATGTAAAAACCAACACTGGGCTTACAGGCCCAACCAAATCAAACTGAAATAAAAAACATATCCCGAATACAGTGTTGTGAATTGTTGGTGCAGTTGAGCCCCCACCGCGCTAGACATTCGGTCGGGGTGCTAGTCACATGATAACTTTCGTGCACTATGTCAACTGCACAAAAACAGTGATAAAAGAAAGAGCATTGCGTTCGAGGCATGGAATGGGCTACTGGCGGTCTGAACTCGACCCGAAAATGCCACAGAACAACAGAGAAATTGGAGGAGAATGGGGGTGGTGGTGGGGCAAAATTGAACACAAAATTGTTGTTTATGTTGTTAAACAAACGGCTGTGACAAAGTGAAAGCTAAAGCTAAAGCCAAAGGTCGCGCGCTCGCTCCAGCTAGCCAGCAAAACAACAACGCGCATCGGCCACCTCTGATTGGACAGAAGTTATCAGCTCACTGCCCGGCCGTAACCAAAACAAACCAGAGGGGGCGTGGATGCAGCGTTCGTTCCTAAGCCAAAGCCAATCACAAACTCGGACGGTGACCAAAAAAGGCAAAGCATGACCGACAAAAAGATTTATGTCAAAATCAACAGCCCACGCGCGCGCGCGACCCAGATCTCGCCGAGCATAACCCCTTTTATCAACAAGTGATAAAAGGCTTTATACTCGGACTCCGAAAAAGACCTTAAACAACAAACATTGCATTTGGATTAGGCCACAGCCAAAAAGATGTTTTATTTAAAAAATGTCCTTATCTGCCGAATACCAAAAATGCAACGGGCAAACGGCCAAGAAAAAGCATACAATAAAAATGGGCACACCAGACCCAACCGGGGCATACCAAGCCCTTTATCATGGGCATACCGAGCCCGACCCGGGGCATACCAAGCCCTTTGTCATGGGCACTAGGCCCGAACCAGATTTATGTAAAAACCAACACTGGGCTTACAGGCCCAACCAAATCAAACTGAAATAAAAAACATATCCCGAATACAGTGTTGTGAATTGTTGGTGCAGTTGAGCCCCCACCGCGCTAGACATTCGGTCGGGGTGCTAGTCACATGATAACTTTCGTGCACTATGTCAACTGCACAAAAACAGTGATAAAAGAAAGAGCATTGCGTTCGAGGCATGGAATGGGCTACTGGCGGTCTGAACTCGACCCGAAAATGCCACCCGCGCAAGGCGCGCCCCACAGAGAACAGACAGCCAGAGTCCACACCGACACTCCAAAAACAAAGCGGGAAATTAAAAAAAAAAACAAAGCCGTATAAGTTGGACACAAACGAACGTTGACCGAGCGGAGAAAAGCGGACGCCATCGCTGAGAAACAACGACAAATATTACCAAATGAACTAAAGGTGATGCAAGCAAAGAGCGCGAGGAGTCTTCGCGCACTGAGCTAGATTTGGCCTAACGAAAATTGTTCAGTGCTTGCGCTTCAACGCCGATTGAGAACGGGCCCCGAAGCAAAACACCCGGGAGGACATCCGACCAGATCACAAAGGAGTTTGGAAAAGTCGACGACACGCAACGCCACAAAACTGCGATCCGTTGGCGGCGCCAACGGATCGCAGCCAACTTGGCGCAAGCAAAATTCGTTCACATCACGAGGTCGTTAGAACCGAACCGGGAACAAGCGTGAATGTCCTTCAACAACTCGGTCAAAATTGCCTGAAGATGGCAAATTTCGGCACCGCCTCTGCCCTAGGGCCCTGGCCCACCGCGAATGCAAAACGGGAAAGTTGCACGTCTTTCCGATTGAGAGGAAACATTCCGTGCGAAAAACACAAACATCGGGCATCGGAGCCATTGTGCGCTTCCAAATTGCGATCCACAACTCCCTATCCGTACCTCCGCACGTACAACTTAAAAGACGCCCAAGGTTCGTTGGAAAACAAACGTCTCAGTTGCGGGCGCTACAGAGTACATAGAAGGGGGTGGGGGAAAACAGACCATGAATGGCAAAAATTTAACAATACAAACAAAAATAAATACCAGCTATCTTCGGGTAAAAGTAAAATGGTCCCAAGTTTGTTTGTTTAAAAGGGGGGCGGTTGGGGGTTTCAGGGTGGTGAGGGTGGAGGTGGGAGTTGGGGGCGTCGACAGAACGTTCAATGTTCGGCCAATCGTGGCAAAGAGACTGTAGGCAGTTGACTTTCCAAGCCGTTAGTTGAAGCAAAAAAGATGATTCATGGACAATGCGGCAACTACCAAGTAGTCAAGCACGACACAAAGGGAAGGACAAGTAGGCCTACATGCGATTCTTTATTGCTAGAACGTCTGCAAACAATATTTAATGAAATCATAAAAGACAAAAAAGTTAACGTATACTAGTACTAGGCCTACTAAATCTAAGGCAACCACATGTAGGATACCATGAAAAATTCAGTTTCCAAAACTGATAGCAGGAACGCGCTGGAGTCCAAGCCTGAATTTCCACCCGGTAGACAAATTGGTAAACAACACCGACACACAAAAACATTAAAATGAAAAGCGCCACCAATCGTCTTTCAGAAAAATTAAAATCTCTTGATTTTAGGCGAAAAGAAATTTACTAAGTTGTAACTAATCATTAAAAAATATCCCGAGCACAAAAGCACCATTGGGTTCGAATCTCCCCCAAAAAACAAACATCGCGTTCTCAAAGGGAAATGGCCCATGGCCCAAAACAACCACTCTCCTCGCTAGAAGCGGCCAAACCTCATGACGATGTTACAAACTTGAATGCTGCATGTGCCGCAGCAAAGCAAAAAGTACGCAGAAATGGCAAACATTTCCAACGCAGTACATAAAACGCCCTCGATCGTTTTCTGACAAACAAATGTACAAAATTCACGCGCGGAGCGCGCGACGTGATGTCACTGTCTGGTGACCTAGAAACGTCAACGCCCCGCCCCGAAAATCTGAAGGACCAAATGTGTTTCTGACTCCGTTTCCTACGTCAGAAACTTCATTTCTTTTCAATAGCTACCTCATGTAAAGACACCAAAAAAGGAATCGTGACACAAATCTCATTGGTGAACGTTTGGGATGGCTGCGGGCACGGAAACTCGCCAGTTAATTCATCAAACAATTTAAGTCAAATTATTATTACATGCTTACTGATTTAAACAGCATGACAAAACATTTGCTTCACTTAGAAATTTATACAGGAACATGAACAAGGCTTTCGGTATCAGTCCATACAGCACGCTGCTGGTCCTCGGAGGCCACGAAAAACCCCCTTTTTTTCATTTCTTTATATCTTTTTTAGGAGGAAACGTGGGTGCATCCTAGGATACCGAAAGAGGGTGCACTCCCTTTTTCCTTGCCATATACCTATTAAATTCTTAAACAGTAGAATTATTTCAAATCCACCCGGTCGTTTAGTGATGATCCAAACGATGAGCAATGAGAGATATCGATACTGCGCAGATTCAACGTGGGCGGGGCTTAAACTTGTTCTAGTACTCAAAACAAATCCGGGTGCGAACAAGAACAACCGTGTCAATTATGCACAAACTTGTCTGAAATGAGGCCACAATCATGAAGGATTTGTTTTAAAAATCACAACCGGCACCAAAATTGTTTGTTGTTGAAAAACAAAAAATGTGACTGTTAATTGGACAAAAATGTGTGTTCGTTGCAAATGCAATTCAGCCTCGACTGCGATTAAGACAACGCACAAAAAAAATGTAACTCTAGGCCTATTCAACAATACTAGCCCGACTCGAAAAATTGCAAACATTGCATTATAGGCCCTAGATCACGGTAGAAAAACACAGGACTCTGAGCTAGGCCTATAGTAAGCCTAGGCCTAAATGAAAAAGTACAACAAGTGGTGGGCGGTTTCGGACTGTTCAAGAGTGGGCGGTTGGGCCGGGGAGGGGCGGGTACCGGGTACCGCAAAAAGAAATGTGAAAATGAAATGGACAGGGAAAAACCAACATGACATTTTTGTCAAAAATGGGCGGGGGATTCCCTTCTGGCCGTATAAAACTAAAAGCAACGAAGAACATCATCAGGACTGCCCCTCCCGCCGAGGACGAAAACCCCATTGGATTGCGACTAGGCCTAACTACAAGCAAGTTGGCTCGAAGTTGGCGGCCAAGAATACCAAACGTTTTCCATCGGTGACCAGAATCACCGAACGGGAGAAGAACGAAAATACTTACCAAACTCGCACGCATTCAAGTTCCTGTTACACCGTGGAAAATCATGGAACACATTTAGGCCTAGGCTACATGAAACTGGCTTGAAAATTCCTCATCTTAGCGCAAAATTATTTCAAGACAAAAATCCGTCGCGGAATTTGTTTTTGTTTTTGTTTTTGTTTTGTTTTTGTTTTTGTTTTGTTTTTGTTTGTTTTGTGTGTTTCTTTTAAATCAAACAATTATCAACTGCCAAATAATAAAGACCCCAAGCATGCTAAGGCCGAGCTGAATGCTCAAAAGATAAAAACAAACGTTGAGAAATGGCCCAGCAAAGTTAGTGGTTAGGCCTACTTTCCAAAAGCGTCGAAAAATGTCATAGAGGCCTCCTAGCCTGCTTAACAAAATAGGCCCACGTTGAAGCAGAACATTCACATTGTCTATGTCCACGCAAGTAGGCTGGAATGTTTTCCTTTCAAAATTAAACGCAGGTCATTCCGAAATCGATCCTTCATCCCCGCTCCCTCCAACTCTAAGTTTTAATGAGGGCCTAGAAGAAATCCGCTTTCTATGTTTCCGCAATCTGTATCATAGGCCTATCAATCTGTGGTGAATTACGGAGAACCAAATCATTCAAAATCAAAATGTTACGGGTGGCCGGCTGTGGTGACCGCCAGCTATTCGTCCCGTGATAGCTTGTTCAACGTGCTCAATGCCATCATGGAATTGTCACACCATTGCCGAGAAGAATGATGAGGTCTATTGCAAGCCGCTGATTCAGGAGAATGATGTCGCGGACTCCCCTGTTGACATTCGTGATAGGCCTAGGCTTATGTTGTTTCCCAGCCCTCGGTCCGAAACAACCGCGTCAGTGAATGTTAATGTTACGCAAGAAGTTGAGGTCCAGCTCGAGAGGCAGGTACACAGCGGTGACCACGACTATGATGGTTATTGACATGCCAATGACAAACCTGGTGCTAGTAAAATGCGAGCAGTGAAAACATTCGAAGTTGTTGTCGCATGTCAACCCGAAAACACCGCAGAGTGCTGAACAAATCCTAGGAACGACCGTGCTTGGCCCGCAACTTGGTGCATCCACAAACTCGCTGGATATATGGGTGAGATGAGCTGTTCATGCAAGGCTGGGCAAACTCGCAAAACAAACTTATGTCTATCCAAAATCGACTGCATTGAAATTCACCACGACGCATATGAAAATTTAACACAGAAAATTTTTCACAAAAGTTAAGTCCTTGCGAAATTAATCGCAAAATTGAACACAAAATTGTTGTTTATGTTGTTAAACAAACGGCTGTGACAAAGTGAAAGCTAAAGCTAAAGCCAAAGGTCGCGCGCTCGCTCCAGCTAGCCAGCAAAACAACAACGCGCATCGGCCACCTCTGATTGGACAGAAGTTATCAGCTCACTGCCCGGCCGTAACCAAAACAAACCAGAGGGGGCGTGGATGCAGCGTTCGTTCCTAAGCCAAAGCCAATCACAAACTCGGACGGTGACCAAAAAAGGCAAAGCATGACCGACAAAAAGATTTATGTCAAAATCAACAGCCCACGCGCGCGCGCGACCCAGATCTCGCCGAGCATAACCCCTTTTATCAACAAGTGATAAAAGGCTGTATAAGAGATATCTCAAAAATATTATTAAAATATATATATATACCACTAATTTCCAAGTCTGTCAAGAACAGCACTGATAATTCCATGACCAGGTCTATGCTATGGTCAGCGCCAGTGTAGCCTAGGCCTGGATTAGAAATGGAATAGGCCTCGCGAACATGCACATGACTATGAAAATGGAAAGGTACGTTGAAGAAAAACAATAGACTGCATTTCCGCTGCATCGTGTATGCATTGGTTATAGCACTCTCTGGATATAAAGCTCAAATTATTTTGGTCCCTTGAAGAAAGCTATAATGAGAGTTTACTGTAACCCTAGAGCTCATTACCATGCACGGACACCCAGAATTTCCCATGTTATAACACATATATATACCATATATATACTCTCCAACAAAAGAAACTGTGCATGGTAAAAATTGCTGTATTTTTTCAAGAAGGTAGAAAATAAACACCAAATTCACAGACAATATTCTCTGACATTGTTAGAAAAAGGTTATGCACTCAAAACCTGCTCATGGCATAGTGCAGGACTTAGGCATGCCTGGGTGTTGATTTCACAATAGGGGTCCTACAGGTTGTTATGTAACAGAATTCCATAAAGTTCAGGTCTCGTTAGCAAGCCGTATAAAAGGACTACCCAAATGCCAGAAGAGCATTTTGCAAGATTGTGTCCAGTACTCAAAACGTCATGCCGCGTCTGTCCTTAGCTGACCGTCATCAGGCCATTGAGCATGTTTGGGATGAGATGGAGCTTCGATTATGTCATTTTCCTCAGCAGCCAACAAACCTGCAACAGCTTGGTAGAGATCTCGTCCAGGTGTGGAATGACATCCCACAAGACTTTCATGCGCGTGTCATTGGCCCCATGAGGCGAAGATGCACAGCAAAGATTTTGTAAGCATGTTCATGTACTGTTATTGTGTAAAGGAAAAGAGATTATACAGTCAAACACTGATAATTAGAGCACTGTTAATACAAAGTAATGCCAAAGTCCAAAGTCTTTTGTTTTCAAGACTTATAATACAAGATTATTTCCAAGGACCTCGTATTATCAGTGTTCCATCGATATGAAGTTTGCAATTGATCACGTTCAAATGACGTCACTTCCTACAAGATGTCATGGCATCAGGATTTTCAGCGTAATTTTTGGTGACGCGCTTCGGTTGCGCCGTGTTTCCAACAAATTTCGAGCAACACGCACGCATGTTTGGAACAATTTTCAGGGTGTGCGTGCGCGTACTTGATGGCGTTTAATACGCAGTAGCATTTTTCCTACGAAGATGGCATCTGTGAACGTGATTAATTAGTGGCCAGTTTGCATTAGAAGAGTTATGTTGCATTATGAAAATTATATATTATGCTGTAAGAAAGATGCAGAAAAATTGCGCAAACAAAATAGGCATCATACCGGAAATTGACATAGTACTCCATGTTGTTCAAGAACCGCTTGTCCATGGTGATAGACATCAGTGCTGAATGGGGAGCTTCTCCTGGTGTCAGGTAGTCTTCCCGGGGTTTTTCCAGTGGCTCATGCTCACACTGACCTAACCCAACAGACCCACCCAACGCCCATTCATGTTTTCCACACACATGGTGGAGTAGGCCCCTCCATTTCTCCTGAAAGGTACGGGAAAATTCACTTATTAACCCTCGTAGCAGGTGATCCTTGGGACTGTTTTGAACAGTCCGTTTGTATTACGTGTACGGTATACACATATGTATAAGCTTGCCGTGGGTTAGCGCAGGCGCGGGCACACACCCCATAGAGGTGCAAAAACCATTTTCGTATGAACAAAAATCTGCATGATACATCTTTAATTCGGATTTTCGAGTAGTCCCATCGAGTTGTTACTGAACTTGTCTATCGACCGTGCCTGGATGAAGAGCTTTTCTTCTTTATTCAAAAAATTTGTTTTTTCTTAATAAATTTAGCTTTGCGGTGCTTTAGAAGCCATGCCTTTGTTGGGAGAGCAAAAATATTCACGTGCGTAACTATATGATGTACGCCAGCGCAGCACGCGCTAACCCCGAAATTGCCTGTGAACCCTTACATGTTACCCCTGGTTTCCCTCTACAATGCTAACCCTGGGGTTTTGGCCGTTAACCCCGAGATTGCCCTCCTTAATCCTGGTCACTGGCAGGGTTAACCAACCCCGGGGTAACAGTCTTATTTTGTCTTAACCCGGGGCGGAAAAACAGTAGTGGCCCCCGGGCATCTCGGGGTTAAGGATTGCAAGTACCTTACATCCTGATTAAATTGGCCTTTGTAAGGGCCCGATTGCAGATTTTGTTTCGGCAAGGTGGCAAAGTGATGATGGGGGTGAAGAAGTGATGGGCATATTAGCAATGGTGCAAAGTGGATGTGGTGCAAAGTGGATGTGGGGTAAATTCACTCATACATTCCTGTATTTTTTTGCGGCATTCACTAATGACTGATGTGTCTCTGACAAATTTTGCAATGTGTTCACTGACTTGGAATGAAATGCATAGCACATGCATTCTACTCTTTATAACAATCCTAAATACAGTTTGCCCTTTGAGTTACATACCTGGCAGATGTCTTTTTTTCGCGGAAGGGTTCCACTCCAGACATCCCTGAGCTGTAAGGGGACAATATATTTGGAAATACTGCATGAGCTTTGGCAAATGCTAAAAGAACGAGAGAGCTTGGCTGAAGCATACCTCATATAATTTTCTCAAATATAGTTAGAGGTCCAAGTGCTCGATAAAAGCCTACGAAACACAAATATACATCAGACAGTTTTTTTAGACAAAGACTGGACAGTTTTAAACCCTTTTTAGCTTGGCACGTGCTCATGCCCAATTCAGCGAATATGGAACATGCCCACATACAAACTACATACATGCCCCCATAAGCAAAACTGGAATAAACATGATACAATACAGACAAGACAATACCTGTTAGTAGAGTGGGCCATTTCTCCTCCATGTTGTTGGCTCTCAAAGCCGATACACCTATCATGGGACTACAAAGAAAAAACCCATAAATTTTTAATGAACTGTTGTCAGCTATGTGTTTCAATCACTGTAGCACAATCCCACTCAATTAATTTAAATTATGCATTCACCAACCAAAAAGGTGCATAGTGCAATGTGAACATGTAGACTTGTTAGAAAATAACCAATGATTCTTAATCTGTTTTCCTTATGTCTGCCCCAAAACAACTTCGTGCACAGACAATCAGGAGTGCAGGCCGTGGTTTAGGATGAAGTACATGTAGTTCAGGGCGAAGTGGTTTTGGGGACGGTTAACCCTTTTTTGACAGTTTTCTCAAAAGTTAGACGAAGTACAGAGCTTATTTTTGCTTAGGTTGGTTTTTATCATGAATATCTAATAACGACACAGAGGGATAAAACTATTTGTAATGGTTTACCAATCATGTATACCGCCTTTAAGTGTTTACTGAGAAAAGGCATTATCTGATTTTCTTCAACTCATAGTCTTACCTGGGAGCTACACCGGATAGATGTGCAGGGGTGGATGTGGCAAATTTTAGTCCTGCAGATGAACTTGGCCCTGGAATGCTTGGTGAAGAACTCCTAAATGCACAGTAAAACATGTTAGCAAAAAGTTAAACCATGCAAGATTCCAACTTTGCCTTGTCCCATGTTTTTCAGAAAGACATCGATTTGGAGGTTAGAGCCACAGTCACAAACCAGTCACAAACCTTTCTGCCCCAAAACAGAATGAGTTGACATATTATTACAGTCAGAATACCCTAAATGTTATTTTTACAATATGACAGTTCCATTTTTCAACAGCCAAATTTAAATGCCTCAGACGTGTGGCTCAACTTCCTCCTTGCCAGGGCTAAATATGCAAGTTCAGAAACAAGATCAAAATGTATTTTATTTGCCGTTACTTTCATTACTTTATACCTTGGGTAAGACAACAAAATACATGAAACAAAAGTACTGGTTTGTAATACTACATGCATATTTGTTTAACATGCATATTTGTTTAACATGCATATTTGTTTAACACTGTACCTTGTACCTGTACACACACTAAATCACTGCATCATGATATAGGGCGATATAACTGATACTGATAGAAGCATACAATGTCGCAAGGCAAACTCAAGATTCGGGTGCTTCATATTTTGGCGCATGAGGGCTATTCAAGGCTACTATTTCCGGTAGAAAATATAAATGTTCACCCATGATGCGGAAGACAGAGTTCCGCAGCCTTGGAAAGCCCCCTGCCAATGTGGAATTCGCAGGAAACAGGACAAATCGTACCCGGGACAACTTGCAGCGACCTTTGTCAGAAATTTACCGGGACATTTTGTCGGGACATTCAGACTTTTGGCAAGAGTTTTAGTGCCACTTTTGCCGGTACTAAATTCTTATCAACGCTCCAGTTGGCAAACGGTCGAGTTCATGACTCGACGGTATTTTTTAAAGTTTATGCCACAACTCGAATTTAAGGAAAATAATTATTGGAATCGATAACTTGGACGATTTTAAAATACCTTTTCCATTGGCATTTCCGTCGCAAATGTTGCGTTTCCATGAAAATTCTGTGTTTTTGTCACGCCCGCCTCCATACAAAAGTGTGTGAAACTGCTGCCGGCCGAACAGTGTGTAAAGAAATAGGGCGTGCGCTAGCCCTAAAGTTAGGGCTGTAAATTGCTCGCTTTTCAAATCTGACTTATACAGTCGCAAATCACAGCCCTAAGGCAGGGTAGTACGACAATACTCAGTCTGAAACTGCTCAAATCTGACAAAGTTCTACTACAAATATCGTCCGAAGCACATCAGACCGAGCACTTTCACATACACCATTGTAATCCTGAGAGTCTAGTGTTTCATAAAATAACAGTAACGCTTACGGAATCGTCAATTTGGCCATCTACGATGTCTGGAAACATTGGACAAATTTCGGACAATGTTCTGAGCCGCATTCCCTGGGTGACGCCAATGTTTCCAGACATCGTAGATGGCAAAATTTACGATTCCGTAAGCGTTACTGTTATTTTATGAAACACTAGACTCTCAGGACTTAAAATTGTGTATATGAAAGTGCTCGGTCTGATGTGCTTCGGACGATATTTGTAGTAGAACTTTGTCAGATTTGAGCAGTTTCAGACTGAGTATTGTCGTACTACCCTGCCTTAGGGCTGTGATTTGCGACTGTATAAGTCAGATTTGAAAAGCTGTAGTAGGAGCGGTATTTATCACATCAGTGGGAACACCCCTATTTATATGCGATTTGGTACCCACCCAGTCATAGCGCATGCGCACACGAGTCCTCAGTTGCCCTCTGACACACACACTCACGCACTTTACACGATGACAAGATACCTACCGGATGAACCGAGGAACTGACCGACAACAGTGTCGTTTTCGGGAGCAGTTCAGGGTTTCTCACCGTTAGTGATTTGCGGAGACCAAGCAAGACACCTTGACGACCCGTCGGAGTATGTCCCAGTCGAAGATAGGGTGAGCGATCGTCCAAAAAACACTACATTGGCGTCGTAGGCAGGATCGCTTTTCTACGTACGGACCAAAGTTTGTGGCGTGACTGGAAACCACGAGGCCGACCACGCCGCCTGTCAACGCAACCAGCTCAGCAGTAGCCGGGTGGGTAAGGAGAATTTACCCTGTAGGGCTTGAGGACTGCGCTGCGTTTTCAACGGGTGGTTTACCTTATTGCCATATAAATATAGATTTAGTTTTGGAAACGTGATTAGTAAATAAATTCACGTTTCAGGGGTAAGACATTTGTTTTTAATAAGTTTTTTGTTCGCTAACGTTAGTCGTGACGTTGTGAGATTTTTGATTACGTTAATCTCGATTCCGAATAACCGTTTCTGGTGTCGCCAGCGTTAGCGGTGGTAACGTTTAGAGGAGTTCGATACCGCTTATTTCGATTCCGATATTTCGTTCCCGATTTTTCGATTCGGTTTATTCGATTCCGGTTTTAGCACGACCGTGGAGAATTTGTTTTTCCAGCAGGAAACAGCGTTTTTTTTGTTTTTTTTTCACCATTTCCCACAGGAAATAGTGATTCTCTTGGTGTGATCTCATTTTTGTTTGGTTTTTGTAACGTCAGAACCAAAGGCAGAGCTTGGTTTTGCGATATTTTCAGGTCGAGGAGTGAAAGTTTCACAGGCCGTGGAAGGAGTTTCGATTCCGATATTTCGTTCCCGATTTTTCGATTCGGTTTATTCGATTCCGGTTTTAGCACGACCGTGGAGAATTTGTTTTTCCAGCAGGAAACAGCGTTTTTTTTGTTTTTTTTTCACCATTTCCCACAGGAAATAGTGATTCTCTTGGTGTGATCTCATTTTTGTTTGGTTTTTGTAACGTCAGAACCAAAGGCAGAGCTTGGTTTTGCGATATTTTCAGGTCGAGGAGTGAAAGTTTCACAGGCCGTGGAAGGAGTTTGAAGTATTTAACTCTGTATTGTTTTCTCATTTTTATAGCTTTTCTCATAAGCCTTGAGAGGTTTAACAGGCTTGTGTTTTTGCTGCTTTTAACTAGACTGGTGCTGTTCTCCGTTTTCCTTAAGTCAGGAGAAAAAGTTTGGTGCAAGAGTTTGCCCATCGCTCGGAGAGTTTGATTTTTCTTTCTTTTTTTCTGAGGAATTCTGGTTTCGCCAGTGTTCTTTGTTATACTCGCTAGTGGCAAGTTGAAATAGGAGAAAAAGAAACTAACCAGTTGTTGTTCAGTGGTTTTTTTTTTTTAAAGAAAGTAGTAACACCGGAGCATAGCATAAAGATTTGCGTGTTCTTTTTTGTTGTTGTTAAGTGTCCAGAGTTGTAGTTTATAGTAAGATACAGGTTAGAAGTGTACCTGACCTGCTAATATGGGAAAGTTACCCATCAACTACTGCTCGTACAGGGATTTGGTCACCATCGCAGGTGTTGGTGATGTTCTGGCGAACATAATCATTGAGATGCGGAGGGCGCAAGGCGACCTGACTCCACAACACCTCACGACCCTTCCGGAGATCCAAGGCATGCAGGACATCTTGAAGCGGTTTGATTTTCGACCTTACGTGCCTTTCTCGGAGGGAGGTCAACCAGATGATGGCGCATCTTTCATGTCTAGAACCGGAAGGTCAGCGCCGGTTCCATTTTCGGCGTACCAACAAACACCCTCATCATCGATGTTTCGAGACGCATGGAATCCACCACAGGGCCATGCTCAGCAGTATGAACAGCCGATGCCACGTTTTTCTGCGGGGCCCTATCCTTTTGACGCGTATCCTCCACCTTCATCAGGTGCATTTGCTCCTTTGCCTCGTGCTCAGGAGACACGGACACCTTACAGGGAGGCGCGATCGATCCCACAACGTCAGGAAAGTACATGTACGTCGCCTTGGTCCAGCAGACCTGCCGTCGCCAAGCATCCGACTCTACCCAGGTCTATTTCCTATGACGGGAGGTCAAGCTGGCAGGCTTTCTTTGCAAAGTTTACTTCCTACGCTGATGAATGTGGTTGGTCAGCGAAACAACGCAGAAACAACCTATGTTGGTGTTTGGAGGGGAAAGCGAGCGAATATTACGCCATGCTTATTGAGAGGGAGTCACATCTGGAGTACTTCGACCTAATAAGAAAGATGGAGAAGAGGTACGGGCTGAGAGATCTGCCAGAAGCAACCCAGATGCAGTTTAACTACTCCAGGCAGACGTCAGAGGAGAGTATTCTCGATTGGGCTGATCGAGTGATGACCATGGCTACGCGGGCTTTTTCTGAATCTCCCCGAGGTGCATGTACAGCGGCAGGTTGTGCTGAAGTTTTGTCAGGGATGTGCCGATCGAGAAGCAGGGCAGTATGCCATCAATTCCAGGCCGGATACCATTGAGGATGCCATTGATCTGGTAAAGTGGTTCCAGCATACGCAGAGAGCCATCTATGGAAGGCCGAGGCGGGAGGTTGTCCCGAACGTGAAGCAGATGTGTGGCCCAGAAGATGTGGAGGACATAGGGGCCGAACTCTGCAAGGTCGATGTCAACCCTCTATCATCACCTAAACAAGCTGGTACTTTGGAGCAGCGGATGACGGCTTTGGAAGGACAGATGAAATCCATCCAGGAGTCTTTGGAAAAATTGATTGTAAGGTCTCCTCGGTATTCTCGCGAGCGGTCAATGTCGCCAGGTAGAGACGCATCCCAGAGTCCTTGCTTCAAGTGTGGGAAGTTAGGCCACTTTAAGCGTGACTGTCCCAACATCAAGCAGGAAAGGTCAGTTTCCTTTGTAGACCAGTTAAACTCCAATGGGTCGGAGGAGGAGGCCGATCTCCGTCCCGCAGAACTACAGGCCACCAACCAACAGTAGACCACTCAACCAACGTTCCAACGTTGTCTGATCTGGGGACCACTACCCCGGTACATTCACCGCCTGCAGCCAGTGCTGTGATGGAATCTGCTATTTCTAATGAGTCGGCATCGGACGAGGCTGCGTGTCTAGGTCCACGTCATGAGGTGGATGTTCCGGTGCAGCAGTTCCAGGAGTACAGTATGGCTGGAGATGGTCGTGTGCAGTGTAGCAGGACAGCAGACGAGTCTGCTGATCTCTCTGCAGATTCTAGTGAGAGAGAGGAGGAAGTAGTGGTATGTCGTCTCCACTCACGCTCAATGTTCAGTGTACGTGTCGGTTTGAACAGTACAGTTTTGAAGGCGATAGTCGACACAGCAGCAGAGGTGACAATCATCTCAGATCGGGTTTACAATCTACTAAACCCGAAGCCACCCAAGATCAAGGAGGTGACCTTGAACACAGCGGGCAGAAATATGAAGATGAAGGGTATAGTGGCAGGACCAGTAGAAGTCAAACTGGGGAGCCAGACCTTCATAGAGTCGGTATACGTGGCTCCGATCGAGGATGATATGCTTTTGGGAATTGACATGCTGCGTCGACACAAAGTTGACATATGCATTCAGGAGTCCAAGCTCTTGGTGGAGGGGGAGGAGATCCCGATGGTTTTTGGTTCAGAGAACCAGCCTCCAAGAGCCGCCCGGGTGTTGGTCAACAAGACAACAGTCGTACCCCCTAACTGTGTCAAGAAGGTTCCATGTATGGTGACTGCACAATTGGAGCAGTTTGTGGTCAATCCTACCAGTCGGAATGTGCGGCTAAAGCGCAATCATCAAATTGGGAATGCAGAGGAAGTGGCTGTGGTCATGGACATTCCCGTTGCAGACATAGAGGGAAGTCTGTCTGTCAACAAGGTTGCTGCAACTTCTGACGGGGTACCTGAACACATGCATAAGCATTTACCACAGATTGCAGGAGCACTAAGGTCGACAGTGAACCGGAGCACCGGTTTCACACCAAACATGTTGATGCTAGGTCGGGAAGTCACCCAGCCAGCTGACCTGGTATTTCCATTACCTGCTTCAGCAAGACAGCTTAGCACTCCAGACGAGTACTATGTGCAGAAATGGCCCGAGCCATTGAGAGGGCTCATGAAACTGCCCGTGCTACCCTTAAATCAACCCAGAAACGCATGAAGCGTGATTACGACCTAAGGGTTAGGACACGAGAATTTAATGAAGGTGTACTTGTTGGATACCGCCTCCATCAAGGGCAAGTGCAAAAAGTTAAGCCCACCGTGGAAGGGGCCTGCCCTCATCACCAAAAAGTTGTCGCCTTACCTGTACCGTGTCGAATATAGGAACACCATCTTCACCATAAATCATGACAGGTTGAAAAAGTGTAATGACCGTGTCGTTTCCGAAGATCGTAGGAAGCCCAAGGAAAGTAAATCAGATATTTACTGCCTATGTAGG